>JAEANM010003420.1:0-22431 GCA_017656035.1 Myanophis thanlyinensis
CGCACGGCCGAGGCCGGGGCCGGCGGCGTCGCGGTTGCCGCGCACGGAGGGTCGGAAAGAAAAAAAAAAAAAAAAGAAAAAAAAAAAAGAAAGTAAAAGGGAAATAAGTTGACTATAGTCCTGGCCTTTCCAGTCCTAGATTGTCAGCTGTGTTTGTGAAGAGTAGTTTGGGGGCAGGTTTAATGCTTTCTGTGAGATTCTAGACCTGTGACACATATCTGGTGGCCATTTGGTTTCAACAATTCTGTTCTTCAACGATGCTTTGTAGGAAGAAATCTTTCCTTCTGTCTGTTCTAAATTTTATGCTTCCTAAATTCCTTGGATGATATCTGGTGTTCCAGCAGAGAGAAAAAAATTCCATATCCTCCTTTGCATTGTACATTATTGTACGATTTGTCTCTCCCTGTCGCTTTGGTGCTTTATAAAAATAACAGCATAGCAATTCAATCAATCAATAGTCCGTTGTAACTGTATAATAAAGGAAAATATTCTGGACCCCAATCATTTCTGCACCTTTCCAAAGATACAATACCCCTTTTAAGACATGGTGATGAGAATGTTTTTTGTAAAACAGAATTATGGTCTTGGTAGTCTCTGAGTGATAGGTTCCAGTTCTGAGAACTTTTAGAAGTTCTTGACTGCTAACCAATCTATAGTAGCTAGCATTAAACTAAACTCTCCTCCCTGATTTTTCTGCCAAATAAATAATTGTGGCACATTGGATTCTTGTGTCATATGGTGTCATGTACCTTGCAAAATATTGTGGCATTTACATGCTGCACATAACATTAGAAATTAACATTGCCTATATAGATACTTCTCGAGTTATGACTACAATTGAGCCCAAAATTTATGTTGCTAAGGGACACGATTTTTATGTGAGTTTGCCCCATTTAATGACTTTTCTTGCCACTGTTGTTAAGTGCATCATTGCATTGGTTAAGTTAGTAACATGGTTGTTACGTGAATTTGTATTCTCCACTGACTTTGCTCGTCAGAAGGTCACAAAAGCTGATCACAGGACCCCAGGATGTCATAAATATGAATCAGTTGCCAAGCATCTGAAGTTCAATCATGTGACCATGGGGATGTTGCAACAATTGCAAGTCACTTTTTTCCAATGCTGTTGTAATTTTGAACAGTCACTAAATGAACTGTTGTATGTCATGGGCTACCTGTGTTGGTGTATCCTTTTAATGATGGCCTGTTATAGAAATGCAGAAGCGCAGATGTTCCAGATATTGTTTCTTTACTATTGGCTTGCCACACACCATTGGTGTTGCTCAAATGCTGGAACCTGTTTCACAACCTAGTAAGAACTCTAGATCAGGTGTATCCAACCTGCAGGAGGCCCTGGACAGCTAGTAATGAGGATCCACGTTTGTAACATTTTAACATGATTTGTATAGATTAATTATATATTTTATATGCAGCTCAAGATCATTTCTGTTCACTCAATGCTGCCTAGGCAAGCAAAAAGTTTGAACACCCATAGTATAGATCAGGGGTGTCAAACTCAAGGTCCGGGGTCTGGATCCGGCTCCCCGGGGTACTTAGATCTGGCCCACAGGTCTGCCCTGGAAACAGTGAAGGACCAGCCCACAGTGTTTCTGCTATTGAAAATGCCCTCCTGAGCTATGTTTTTGTTGGCAGAGTGTTGCAGGAGGCCGTAGCAGCCGAAAACAGAGATCGGAAGCTTGTTTTTGTTGGCAGAGCACTCAGGCCCGCCGCAGGCGCCCCTGATAAGAATGACATCAAGCTGGTCACACCCCTTGCCCCCCCAGTTCAAACAACCCTGATGCGGCCCTCAATGAAATTGAATTTGACAACCATGTTATAGATAGTCCTTTTAGTATAATCAGAGGCTTTTTAAACTTATCATATTTTTCGGCATATAAGACGCAGCGGAGTATAAGATGCACCTAGATTTAGAAAAGGAAAACAAAGAAAAAAGGTTTTGGCCTCCACGCGCCCCATTTTCAGGGCTCTTTTGGCCCGTTTTTGAGGCTTTTCTTTGGGCCTGTTTTTGAGGCTTTGGGTACCCTTTTTGGAGGCTCTTGGGGCCAGTTTTTGAGGCTTTTTTGGCCATTTTCAGGGTTTTTTTTGCCTTTTGGGGGCTTTTTGGGTCATTTTTTAGTCTTTTTTGGGCCCATTTTTTTCAGAAAAAAAGCCCCAAAACCAGGCCCCAAAAGCCCCGAAGACAGGCCCAAAAAAGGTCCGAAAATGTGGTGTGCGGAGGCTAAAAACCGACCGGTAGGTTGGCAGAGTTTCGGCAATATTCGCTGTATAAGATGCACAGACATTTAAGTCCACTTTTTGGAGTGGAAAAAGTGCATCTTATACACCGAAAAATATGGTACGTTCTGATTTGCTGTGCCAGTTATATTTAAACAAATAGATGAAAACATAATTAACTGGTTTAGTTACCATATGAAAAATAAAAGTCAATGTTGTTTTACAATTTACATGAGACACATTTAACTTTCCTTCTCCCTGAAAGGAGCCACAATGACTGCTTCTCTAAATAATAATTGTCTCTTCGTGATCCACCATACTTTAATATTGAATATATACATTGGAAGCATCTCCTATTAAGTGGCCTTCTATCAAACATGGACTGTTCAAATCTGATCTCTATGTAAGTGTATTTATTTGGTAGTCTTAATATAAAATAAAAAGGGAAATATTCTCTCAAGTTTGACTTGATCTGATATATATGTGTCCATGTAATTACTTTGTCAACAAAATAGAAATGGTTTGCCATTGGCTTTTTCTAGGATTTTTTTATTTTCTAATCTATCCTCTTCCCTTGATTGTCCTGATGGTACCCTGGTACCTGATTGTTCTACCCAAGCTGAATCATAATGTTCAAATACTGTACAGAATATTATCTCTGAATTTGAAGCCCTCCACAGATTGTAAGGTAACTACTAGCCAGAAGATGGCAGTAGCACCTACTTTCAGACAACATTTTAAATAAATAGTTTCCTTTTAGTTGTCAAGCTCTTGAATTAAAAAAAAAACACTGTAGACAAATATATTCTTTAATAGTAAGGAATGAAATGGATGTAATTATTCTTACTCATTGTAGATAAATTGGGGGCCTGGGTAGATATGTTTGATTTGGAGCAAGCATAAGCATGAAGATATTTGTATTCAACATATTATTCCTGCCTTCAGAACATTGATACAAAGATTCTTCTATGTTTTCTACAGCAAATTTATATTTATTCTGTGCTCTGTGACCAAGCACATAAGAGCCTGGCTTCATTTCTTAGCAAAAAAAAAAAAAGTAAATCAATATGCTGTGTCAGCCAAGGGTGATTGGCTTCTCCTCAGGTCTTAAGAACTGAATTAACCACTCTAATTGCTGGTTTTTCAAAGGATGTTTGGGATCAGGAGAGCCAATTGGAAGGAGCTTCCTAAAAAGGGCTTCCTCTAACTAAGATGATGAGCAGTCTTAATGGATTCCAAATGTTTCAATAAACTCTCTTATCCCCAGCATCATGTCCAAGATTGAACCAGCTTAGGGCACTATATTTTTCTCACTCCATTTCTAAACTGGGCTGCATCCAAGAATTGTCCCAATACAGTTAGTCCTCAACTTACGACCACAATTGAGCCCAAGATTTCTGTTGTTAAATGAATTTTTCCCCATTTTACAACCTTTCTTGCTTCAGTTGTTAAGTGAATCACTGCAGTTGATAAGTTGGTAACCTGTTTCTTAAGTGAATCTGGCTTCTCCACTGACTTTGCTTGTCGGAAGGACGTAAAAAGAGGATCTCATGACCCTGAGACGCAGCAACGGTCATAAATGTGAACAAGTTACCAAGCATATGAATTTTGATCACATGATCATGAGGATTGTGCATTGACAATAAAGGATTGAATTGATACTGGAAAGGTGGTAACTGGGAAAAACAGTCATAAGTCACATTTTTCAGTGCTGTGGTAACTTTGAAGGGGGTCACAATAGAATGAACTATTGTTAAGTGGAGGACTACCTGTATTTAGATCAGCCATCACTGGCTGTGAAATGCTAAAAAGAAAAAAAAAATCGAATAGTCTTTAAAACTCAATTCATATTTTGCTTGCCCCATGAAACATATTCAGTCCTAACGACAAATCTTTGGAAGCATAATTTTCTGATGACACAGTCCTCATTTAGGAAGGTATCTATAAGCCTAACTTAGAGGTTCTTAGTGCAGGATTTTTGTAGATTTTTTTTTTCATATCAGTGTATAAATATGTTGTTATTCTAATAAAGTTAGAGCTTTTCAAAGCCCATCTTATCAAACTTTGGCAATGTTTCTGCAGGAGTTTTATTATGCAACCTCTCTCAAATAGAGCAACTTCCATTTCAGTTTTGTGGTGTTGTGGATGAAAGCTGGACATTCAAGGATAAGACTGTCTTCCCCCTGTAGCAAAATGAGGTGAGAATTACGGGATAGAACTTTGAAAGGGTTGAATGTATTGTACCATCTAACACTGTAGCTGGAAGAATATCATTTTTAATGTCCTCCATATTTAGTAGAAGACTCCCGGTGAGACTACCAACTGCCAAATAGCTTTGTAAGCCCACTGAACGATTTTCCTTTTGCAATAAAAGAGGGAAAATGTTTGCAGGCTTATTGGCTACTTTTCTTTCTTTTCTCTCATTCTTTTAAAAATAATCTCTCTCTGCTCATTTTTTTTTCACTTGTTGGCATTTAAGCAGTGTTTTGAGTTCCAGAATATCGATAGCTTTAAAAGCCCATTGATTACTTTGCTTCCTGCTTTTCAGATTTAAGAACAAGTTAGTACAATGAGGGAGGAATCAGCTGATGTCTAGACAATATAAAGAGAACAATCACATTTTTTGCTGTTAGGGCCATAAAATTATGCAAATTCTGAAGAACACTTTCTTATCTAAAGCTTTATATCACTAACAAAATATAACACATCTTTGATCGCTGAATGAACTTGAATAGAGTTGAATAACACAGTTATTCACAGTTTCCAGGATTCCTCACTTTGAAATGTGGTAAATGTTGACAGAGGAGAAAGTTGCTAAAGGTTGCTTCATCAGTCAAGGAAGTTAGCACTTGTTGTATCAATACAGTGTGAGGAAGTGGTATTTTTAATGAGCCTAATCTCAGGGGACATAAAATAGCTGTTTTATAGCACGTAATATTGCTGTGCATCAACATCAGAAATGATGAAGACACGATATGCATTATTAAGGATAAATATTTGCTCGTGATGGCATTGCAGCAACTGAGATTTTTCCAGTTCAAACCCCAAGCATCATACGATGCAGCCAAGAACTTTACAAGAAACACAGACTGCTATTTTTAAAAAATCGCTCTGCAATGTCTAGCCGCACTTTCTCTTGGTTAATGGTTTCCTTTCTCTTTTGAAATGACTGAAGACTCCAGGGAAACTTAACTACAGCTAGTTCTCAACTTTGAACAGTTCGTTTAGTGAAGTTACAACAACAGTGGAAAAAGTGCCTTATGACCATTTTTCACACACGTTGCAGCATCTCCAATGGTCAAAATCCAATCAAAATTCAGATGCTTGGCAACTGACTCACATTTGTGACGGTTGCATTGTCCTGGGGTCATGCAATCAACTTTTCGCGACTTCTGTCAAGCAAAGTCAGTGGGGAAGTCGGATTCACTTAATAACCGTGTCTCTAATTAACGTCTGCGGTCATTCACTTAAAAACTTAGAAAAGAAAGGATGTAAACTAGGGCGAAACTCTTTCTTAGCAGCATGAAGTTTGGGCTCAGTTATAGTCGTAAGTCGGGGACTACTTGCATATGTTCTTTGGAAGGCAAGGGTAATATCTACACTGTTTCTGAATCTTGCACTTCTGACTGAACAAAGCAATGTGACAAAGCAGAAGCAGGAAATGTATAACATCTGTTAGAGTGCTGTATCCACATAATGCATGCTATACAGTCGTTAGTAGGAAATCTCTGTTAAAACATTGGCGTTAGATTGGCAGAGGCTGTGATATACTATTTCTCAGGAAAATCAGGATTTTGATTTTATGTACTGAAAGTCATCATTATCATCGTTCATTGCACAGTCAGCCAGATGTTCAGATTGGATTTGGCATTTTTCTTTGCCTATCGAGTCCTTCCCAAAAAGCTGGAATAGGCAGATGTGGATGTTTGATGGTGTTACAGATATCACCACGGGATATAAGCTCTTCCAAATAAAGCTGACTTTTGCAATTGACTGATGGTGAATTTGTCAATTCCGATGGTGTTCAAGTGGTGCTCCAGTTGTTTTGGGATTTATTTGTATCCTGCCTTTATTTTGTACAACTCAAGACAAAGAATATCATGCTGTTGGCTTCTAGTTGCATTCTATTTTCCCAACCACAACAATTTTCTGAAATGGGTTGGGCTGAGTGAGTGGCCTAAAGGCACCGAGCTGGCTTTCACACATAGGGAAGTACTCTTAACTCGTGGTCTTCGGATTTTTACTTTACCTGTCTGAAAGTTTGATTGTTCAGTAAACCAGCTATAAGTGAACAGGCCTTGGCTGAGTCAGTTCTAATTGTTCACAGCTGAAGTTGTAATGAACTCCTGAACTCCTGTGGAATATCCCAAAACCATCCCTCCAGTCATGGAACAATTATTTATTATTTATTTATTAGATTTATATTGCCGCCTATTCGCCCATGGCGACTCAAGGCGGCTTACAAATATAAAACCAACATTCGAACAATAAAACTAATGATAGAAACAAATAAATTAATATAATAAAATCACTGTAATACAATAAAATCACCCCTGCCTACCCACCCACCCCGGCAACAGCAGATCACACAAGCCATTTAATGGGCTCCATCCCATTCTGGGTTTCCAAGGCCCGCTGGTAGAACCAGGTCTTCAATGCCTCCCGGAAGGGTATTAGAGTGGGGGCCATTCTAATCTCTGGGAGAATGATGTTCCAGAGAGAGGGAGCCACCACATAAAAGGCCCTTCTTCTGGGTCTCCCGAGATGTATCTCCCTCGGGTATGGGAACCGCAACATTCCCTGCCTCCCCGCTCTGATGGGTCAGGTAGATGTAACTGGCAAGAGAGGGTCTCTCAGATAACCTGGTCCCAAGCCATGAAGGGCTTTATTGACAACCAATACCATGAATTGCATCCAGAAGCAAATCGGCAACCAATGCAGCTCCCGCAAGAGATGTGATACATGTGCACACCGAGGTCTGCACAAAGCCATGCAGGCTGCTGCATTTTGCACCAACTGAAGCTTCCAGATGCTCTTCAAGGGATGAAGGATGCACATATGAGGTAAAAGACAAATCTTTGCAGGATTAAAGTACGAAATATATTTATAAAGCACATAGCATGATATGACAGTTTTGTATTACCGATCTTTGAAAAGTATCCCCCAATCACTTTTTAAAGCTCTTGAAAACTGGTCTGAGCTCTCAAATTAAATAGTTGTATCTTATTGCATGGTAGCCGCCCATTGATCTGATTAGCAAAACGATATCCCGAAGATTCAGCCTGCAGGAAATGAGATATGTAAGAACTTGTTTATGGCTGGGATAAAATTGAAAGAAATGGGTGTTAATGCTTACGGCAACTGGAGGATTTTCTATGCTGCAGACATACTCAATGTCAGCATGTCTGCCAATATTGCAAATAAAGGTGTTCAGCTTTCTACTTTCAACGTCCCTTATTGGTTTGGTTATTTTATTTGAATTTGTTATAGTCACCTACCCTGGCAGGTTACTTTGTGTGCTCAGACTATAGTACAGCTTCCCCATCAATTTCCCCTAGATAAGCTTCAATCATTCCTAGCAAGCATTTCTGCAAGATTGGGATGATGGGAGTTATAGCAATAACACTTAGACTTATATACTGCTTCACAGTGCTTTACGGCCCTCTCTAACACCATTCTAACCACTGCGCCACCACGGCTTATGGTGCAGTAGAGTTCAAGAAACTTCCTTTCTGGAGAGAAGACCAATCAGGTCTCCACAAAAATCTTGTCCTTCCATTATTGTGTGGGAGGAACTAGGGCCACGAAAAAGACATTTCCCCAGAGTGCACCTGGGTTTGAAACTCTACATCAGTATCTTTTCAAACTTGGCAACTTTACGGTATGAACGCAGCAGAAATCTTTCGAAGTTGTTTTCTGAAAGCCTGTACTGGGTTCCCCAGTATGTTGGACTGCTAATCCCATCATTCATACCAGCATCACTATGCCATATGGAGTATTTGGTGGTGCATTCTTAACAGGTTTAGTTGCCTTGTGAGATCTCACGAGTGGTTTTATTTATTTTTTATTTCCACTAAAATGCTCTTTTCCTGAAAGGAAGCAATTGTATGGGGTTTTTTCTCATCAGAAATGAAAATGGAGAAAGGAAGCAGTTTCTCAAATATCCAGTCTATTACTGATACAGTTTTGAGGGAAGGAGATTTCAGAATCCACTAAGCAAGAGGTTGGGCTGTGAGCTGCATGCTGGCTAAATGTAGTCGCTCACATTTTATTTTTATTCAATTCAATTCAATCCTTTATTGTCAATGCACAACATGTGTGCAGCAAAATTGAATGAACTTCCATCAGTAAGTCACACAAAGCACAGGACACAGAATGCAGAATATTATAAGTATAGAATGCAGAATATTATAAGTATCTTGGAAAGATTTTTTGAGAAGGCTTTGTAAAAATATATAATTTTTACATTTTTTATGCTTTTACTTTAATGTGTTTGTGGCATTTTTACTGTACTGCTTTGTGAAATAGTATGTCTGGGTGGCCTTTTTTAAAGTGTTTGAAATGGCTGATTCTTTAAATATGGGCTAAATAGGTCACTCATGCATATATATAATCTCATAAATAAAATTCAGACATCCTAAATGCAATCTCCAAAGACATCTTTGTTCTTCAATTTACACAGACTTGTAAAAAAGAAAAATTTGAGAATTGCATATTTTAACGTAAGGGGAAATGTTGCCTACGTGTTCTTTTGCACTTGTTATCTCTTGGCAATATGGGTTTTTTTTTCAGTCAGATGAGCATGAAGCTGTCTGCAAGGAAGAAAGAACCACATGTGAAACATTTGTGACAGGGTTTCTCTATTCTGCAAACTGTTTATCTGAGGGGGGAAAAAAACCTCAGTTGCCTTGGGAGTTATAAAAGGACACCCAAATATATACATTTCTTGGAAGTTTTTGCTTTTATAATTTCTTTTATACAGAAAATTTGTGGCAGCTGAGAGACAGGATTTATTATGGAAACGTTTCACTTTTGAAAAGTTTAAATACCAGTAGTAAAATAATTGGTAATTGGATTTTTTAAGCTTTATTTAAATATATTTATTCATTCGTTCAACTTTGTAAACTGCCTCTCTCAACAAGTGAGTCTGGACAGTGACAATCTTAAACTGAATTAAAAACAGTTCCCATGATGAATCTTAAAATGAAAATATCCAGCAGCTGAGGAAGATACGTACAGCAATCGATGTTTGCTAGCACAACCGTGTGGTGGCACCCTTCACACAGTCTGGGCCCCAGGCTGAGATACACAATCAGGTTTTTAGGGCCTTATAATCTCATCTCCAGATAGAGAATGTTTCATAGCATAGATGCTAGAACACAAAAGGCACGCTAATGAAACCCTGAGAGATTGCCCTTCCTGCCAAACCAGATTACCGGAAAAAATCAGTTCTTTGGATAACTGAAAGGACTTTAAAGGTGACAACCAGCTTGAATTGCGCCTAGAAGTATAATGCAGCTCACAGAAAAGAGTTGTCACATGTGCTGAATACGTGGCACCCTTTACTACCTGTGCAGCTGCATTTTGCCACCTGTTGAAATGCAATTAGTCCTCGATTTACAACCACAATGGAACCCAAAATTTCTGTTGTTACTTTTAGATGCTTGTTAAGTGAGTTCTGCCCCATTTTGCCCCCTTTCTTGCCACAGTTGTTAAGTGAAGCAGTGCAGTTGATTAGTTAGGAACCCGGTTGTTAAGTGAATCTGGCTTCCCCATTGACTTTGCTGATCAGAAGGTTGCAAAGGGGGATCACATAACCCCGGGGACGCTGTGACTGTCATAAATATGGACTGGTTGCCAAGTGTCTGAATTGTGATCACGCAGTCATGGGGGATGCTGCAAAGGTTGTTAACTGTGAAAAATGGTCATAAGTCCCCCCCTTTTTAGTGTCATTGTAATTTTGCGTGGTCACTAAAATGAACTATTGTAAGTTGAGGACTACCTGTTCTCTTCAGGGGCAGCCCTATGTAGAGTGCATTACAGTAGTTGAAACAATCTCCCCACTTACACCAGGTTAGACAGAGCTAAAACAGCACCCAAGCATAAGCATAAGTCCCACTCCCTCTTCCATCTTCCAACTGGGATGTGGGGAAGGAAGAACTATAAATCCCACTGTCAAAACCATACTCCAGCTCAGACTGGATTGCAGTCTGGAAATCCACGGCAAATGGCCTGAAGGGTCCAAAACCCCAGTGCCAGGGCAAGACCAAGTGCCTGTTATGGTTGTTTTGGGACCCACAAATTCCATGGTGAATTAAGGGAGGTAAGATGGCTACTGCTTTCCCTTGCTAGACATCAGCATCAAACAAAGGCAAGATGTCTACGCTCCCTGGGCATCTTGTCTAGGCTGCAGGATTCTAGTTGGTTCTCCCACAGAACCACTTGCAGCCAGCTTTGAGTCCCACTGGGGCTTGATGGCAAAACTCAAATACATCGGTCCTGCAGACATTGAAGAGAAACAAATCACACTCCTGAGATGCTGACTATAACAATAAGGTGTTATTGCTATTGTCACCGCCAGAAAGGAGACCTTCTGCGGCTTCGCCAGCCTAACTGCTGAGTGGTGGCACTTGCAAAGATCTGACCATGAAATGCCCAGCTCAGGTAGACTTTCATGTAATTTTAGATAGAAAATTAATTTTACAAAGAAATGCAAAATTCAAAAGACTGAAAATGGCTGTTTTCTAAGCCATTAGAAAATTTAGATAAGGTAGAAATGGGCAATTTCTGTGTAAAATTACAGGCTTAGAACAGCGGTGTCAAACTCAAGGCCTGGAGGCTGGATCCAGCCCACAGGGCTGCCCTGGAAACAGTGAAGGACCAGCCCACAGTGTTTCTGCCACTGAAAACGGCCTCCCAAGCTCTGTTTTTGGCTGCCACGGCCTCCTGCAATCCTCTGCCAGTGAAATCGGAGCTCGGGAGCCCATTTTCGGTGACAGAACATTCAGGCCGCCACAGGCGCCCCCAACAGGAGGGACGTCGAGCTGGTCACAACCACATTGGCAACGCCCCCCATGCCCCTGAGGTCAAACACAACCCTGATGCGGCCCTCAATGAAATCAACTTTGACACCCGTGGGTTAGAAAATGGCCATTTGCAGTCTTTGAAATGGTGAGGACAACTGGAGTTTTTATATGGGTGTGGATGTGTGCATGGAAAGGCTCAAATCAAGAACAAAGCACAGGGCCCATATATCCAGTATGCATCTTAACAAACAGTAGATGCATGTTGCAAGCAGGCAGAGGAATACTTTGACATGAAAGACAACCAGACCAGAACAAGAAGAACAAATTAAACCATTATTCTTAATTGTCAAAGAGCAGATAATATGGACGCAGCAGGCCCTTTCTTTTTGGTGGAAGTAACATAACATTCTTCCTAGCAATTTTGACCGTTCTTCACACCCAGGACTTCTTCATCCATCCAGATTTTTAATGAACAAGTTGTTCACTTTTAAAGTTTTAAAATTAAACTGGCTATTACAGCCTTTTTAGACATCTAATTTTCTAGACCAGTTTGCTCCTAAAGGTAGTAATTGTATCTTATTCACAAGGAAATCTTATTTCCCTATTCTTTTTTTATGTAAGGAAAAAGCCAATTCATGTTCTTTCTATACCAGGCTCATGCTACAAAACAGGTTCAAGCTTCATTTCCCTTGATGTTACCAGCAAAGTGGCAATGCCAATCCAGTCCATATTTAAGATAAACATTGTATTTCCATAATGGTAATGATTACATAGCATCATAGTGTCAACTCCTAGCCACATAGATAGACTTTCTTTGGGAAGATTTATTCTAATCTCCTCCTTCAGGTTCCATAAATAGTCGCTTTCAATTTAAAGAACCTGCTGCTCAGCTTGATGAGTAATAGAGAAAAGGACTATTTGTTTTATATTAATTGTGACTAACACTTGCCTCAAGTGACATAAGATAATCCAAGTGCCTAGCATCTGTTTTAAACTAAGTGCCCTACCTTAATGTACACCAGAGATCCTTCTCCCATCTGGGTGCTTTGCTGGAGAGCTTACAAAATACCCAGATGAAAAACACACAGAAGGACTGAGAACAAAGTCATGATTAGTCAGCATTTAGATGTGGCAAGGCAGTATGAACAAGAACTCCTACGTGTTCTGGCAGCCTGAACACCGTGTCTGTGTGTCCACAGTTAGACTGGGCTGGCTCAGTAAGGAGAGTCAAGAAAGGAAATTGAAGAGGGTGCAAGAAATGGGAAGTGTTTTATACTTATTCTTGGCACTGATTGAGGTCTTTGGTTCTGGATTTTAAGGGTCTAGATCAGTGGAACCTCCGGTCACGACCGTTATTTGTTCCAGAAGTTCAGTCGGTACCCAATTTGGTCATGACTGGAAGCAAGACTTGACTGTGCATGCACGCACCCCAAAAAAAAAAAAGTCGCAGAAGGAAAAATTGGTGCTGAAGGGGAAATTTGCCGCACCATGTTTGATCGCCACCTGAGTTTTTGTTCGCGACCAGATGCAAACAGTTTGCAAAATATTTGATCAGCATCCGATTTGGTCGTGGTGAGAAGCATTCGTGACCAGAGGTTCCACTGTAGCTTCGTTTGCCCCCCTCCATATTTATGGGAGAGCAGTATCCATGCTCGATAAGAATTTTGGCAATTTCCAATTCCAATTCATTTTTGGATAACAACTGGGGAAGGCTGATGATCTTCTAGTCTGTTGGGGTCGTCTTCAGATCAACATGGAAAAGATATTCTTGCACGAATGTTTTTCCACTGATAATTAAAAAAAATTGGCTCATTGCATAGTTCATATTTTGCACATGGAGAAATACGTTTTTCTCTCCAGAGAAGATGGTTCTCCTTTCTTCGTTTCGCTGACAGTGTAAACTCCAGAAGGATTAACTTTTACTTTAGTTTTAGGTTTTCTTCCACTGAATTTAATACTTTTATTACTTCTTTTTTTGTCCCTCAGATACTTTGAATGAAACATGAAACATTATCTATACTGGTTTATCTTTTTTTAAAAAAAATTAATGACTGTACAGTATTTCCCCTGGGTCCTGTGCATTTGTATTTTTAAAAAATGACTGAGATCACATTTAGACATTTAATATAGCTCATGTAAGATAAGCAGACAGTTAAAACTAAAAAAAGTTATATTGCTTATTAAAATAAAACTTCTTTAAAAAACAGGAAACCCATTTCAAAAGACACTGATTATTATTATTGAAGTGTGTTGTTATTCATGTTAGAGGTTTCTTTTAAAATAAATGATGTTTTCAAATTGTTAAGATGGTACTATAAATTAATTTGATTTACACTACTGCAGCAGAAAGTTGTGAGGAATGCTTTCAAAATGTAAAGATACTGCAGTATAACAGAAGCATATGTTTGTTGCTAAGTTTTGAAGAATGCTAAGTCATCAGTCTTCTGTTTAATGTTATGGCTTGAAGCTAGGGAATTTACTTGAATTATTATTTTCCCGGACAACATATTTTCCCATGTGCAGATTCAGAGTCTACAGTAACGCTCTTCATCTCTCAGGATTCTTTTCTTTATGGCAGATATCATACAGGTGCATGCTTAAAGTTCTGAACATGTAATGCTTTGCTTCATGTTTGACTGCATGTTAAATGAATATTTCTTTGTTAAATAATTTTTTGCAAGTTAGGAAAAACTTTGGGATAAGCAAAGTACAGTTCATAGAATGACTGTGTACATATATACATGATACATACCATACATCTAATATGTATTTAAGGCTTCAGAGCCTCAGGGCATGTTGCAAAAACATCTTATTATATTTCAGCACTAGAGCAAGCATTGGTTTAGATTTCTGTGATAAGAAAGGGAGTGGAGGGAAAAAAGCATCTATTAATGAATTTATGCAGCATTGTACTCTTTAGGACAGTGTTCCTCGGCCTTAATAACTTTAAGATGCCTGGACTTCAATTCCCAGAATTCCCCGAGCTGACTAGGAGTTGAAGTCCAGGCATCTTAAAGTTGCCAGGGTTGAGAAACATTGCTTTAGGAAATATCTCCAGAAATATATCACTGTTGAAAACACATTTGGCACAACGATCGTGCCAACTTTTAAAATATTCATACATTTATTAAGAATAAATTACTTCTTAACAACTTGCAGGTACCAGGAAGCTATTCACAAATGGGACGAAGCACTTCAGTTAACCCCTGAAGATGCCACTCTGTATGAGATGAAATCACAGGTAATATTTGGATCATTTCTTTGCAATAGAAGCAAATGCAACTTGGTGTCTTTCTACTCTTAGATCAGTAATTAATCAGTAATAATTCCAGTCTGAAACAAAAATATATCCTTATATTGTTCTAAAGCTTTCCACTTTTGTGTTTCTTCTCCCCCATCTTCCAAGTGAATGTCCTAAAGATATTCAGCAGATTCAACAAATTTAGATTTTCTGCTAACTGTGTGCTTAAATGGCAAGCTGAAACTATTTACAATTATGGATAGTTCACTCAAAACATAGATACAGCCTTAGAAAGTGTTATCTTACAGCTCTGTAAGGAAAAGCCTAGCTGTTGGATCATTAAATCCCAACTTGTTGTCTTTTAAATGTATTCATCTTACATAGCTATCTGCCCATGTAATTGCCCACAACGAATGGGAAGTTCACATACTGTTGCTATAGTGCGCTGGTGGCGAATCTTTTACTTACCGAGTGCCGAAAACTATGCGCTTTGCATGCGGCTCCTCCACGTGTGCTGTATGTGCAACCACACCATCTGCACTTGTATACAGCTTTTGCACATGCAGCCATCACGTGTGCATGCGCAGGAGAGCTCCAAAGACCAGCTGGATTTCCTGCTGCAATTACACATATGCACAGCGGAGGCCCAAAGACCAGCTGGGTCCCTGCAGTCGCGCATGTGTGCATTTTCAATCGCATGTGCATGCTCAGCTGGAGGTAAGTTGGCCAACAGCTTCTGTACCCAGCAAGATGGCTCTGCGTGCCACTTGTGGCACCCGTGCCATAGGTTCGCCATCACAGCTATAGTGGGAAACTCACCAAGAAAGTACCAACTGCAGAAGATCCAAACAATCATTTATTAGTTCTGAAGCCAGCAGATTACAAGTCACCACCTCGTATCCAAATGAGCAAGAACCACAAGGTTAAATTTATTTTTATTTAAAATAGTGATCAAAGGCAGTACTGCATGCATATATGCTAGCAGAAGACTCCAAATATGGAACGAATTGCTTCCCAACCAGTGAAGAAACAAGATAACAAGGGTGAACATTCTTCATGGCTTCAAATTAGTAAAGGCAAAGTCCTAGAAAAGAAGCATAGTATATATAACCTGTAGAAAGTACCAAGCTGGGAGAAACTATTGCCAAAACATCTGGTCTTAGCTCCATTCTTCCCATCCATGGCATTGGGTCCGGGTATGAATGAGCTGCACATTGCTTCTAAAGAAAACAGTGGGAAGGTGATTTGCTTTGAGGCAACTTCCCAAGGCTCTTTTTCAAGAGGCAACTGGACTTTCTTCATGTTTCCTTGAAGATGTTTCACTTCTCATCCAAGAAGCTTCTGAAGAACCGAAGAATGAGATGAGAAGCGAAACATCTTCAAGGAAAAAGAAAGTAAGTCCAGTTGCCTCTTGAAAAAGCACCTTTGGGACAGCCGTGACCTGGATGACTGACAATCTCCATGGACACTTTGAGGCATCTCTTCCTTGTACTTCCTGAAAAGGTTCTTGATGGGACCCTTCAAAAGAGCAGATGTAGCAAGGAGAAAACAGCACCATACTGAACCACTGCTGCAGCTCAACCTCCAGAAAACGGGAAATGTTCTTTTTCTGCCGTATAGACAGTCCTCGATTTACGACCGTTTGTTTGGTAACCTCTCGAAGTTACAACAGCACTGAAAAAGGTGACTTATGACTAGTTCTCATACAACCATTGTAGCATCCCCATGGCCATGTGATCAAAATTTGGATGTGTGTCAGTTGGCATGTATTTATTTGAATTTGAATAACAGAGTTGGAAGGTCTTCTAATCCAACCCCCTGCTTAGGTAGGAAATCCTACACCACTTCAGACAAATGGTTATCCAATCTCTCCTTAAAAAACTTCCAGTGTTGGAGCATTCACAAGTTCTGGAGGCAAGTTGTTGCACTGATTAATTGTTCTAACTGTCAGGAAATTTCTCCTTAGTTTTAAATTGCTTCTCTCCTTGATTAGTTTCCACCCATTGCTTCTTGTCCTGCCCTCAGGTGCTTTGGAGAATAGTTTGACTCCCTCTTCTTTGTGGCAGCCCCTTAGATATTAGATCACTGCTATCATGTCACCCCTAGTCCTTCTTTTCATCAAACCAGACATACCCAATTCCAGCAACCGTTCTTTATATGTTTTAGCCTCCAGTCCCCTAATCTATGATAGTTGCATTGTCCTGGAATCATGTGATTTGTGACCTTCCTAGCTGACTTTTGATGAGCAAAGACAATTAGGGACGCCAGATGTACTTAATGTTCACGTGAGTCACTTAAACGTTGTGGCCAAAAGTGGTCGTAAAATGGGGTGTGTTTCACTGAACTGCTTAGCCATGGGAACATTGGGTTCGGTTGCGGTGGTAGGTCAAGGACTACCTGTAAAGGACATGCAACCGATAGAATTTGCAGCATAACTTTCAAGAACAAAAAGGATGTGGAAGTACAGGTGCGCCTCGACTTAACGACTGCAACTGAGCCCCAAATTTCTGTTGTTAAAAGCGAGACACGGGTTAAGGGAGCTTTGCCCCATTTTACGATCTTTCTCGCCACAGTTGTTAAGTGAACCACTGCAGCTTGTAACCCGGTTGTTTAAGCGAACTCGGCTTCCCCATTGACTTGGCTTGCGAGATTGTCTCAAAAGGAAGCCAGCCAAGTCATAAATATGAACCAGTTTGGCAGGCATCTGAATTTGGATCGCATCACCATGGGACGCTACAAAGGGCGAAGCTGTGAAAAAAAAAACCCGATCAGTCACATTTTTCAGCGCCGTTGTAACTTTGAACGGTCACTAAACGAAGTGTTGCAGGTCAAAGACTACCTGTATTTATATATCCATGTATATAGCCTTCTGAATGCTGCCCCAGAAGGAAGGCAGTTTGTGTTGGTTCCACGTTGTTGCTTTGGAACATCAAAAGCCAGCCTGCCGTTTAAATTACGATGCTATTATGGCTGCCGTCCAAAAAACGGCAAGATGTGCATTCTACGTGACTGTTCTATCTTTCCAACCACACCATGCCTGACTCGTCTGTTATTTTTTTGTAAAAATAAAAAAAAAAAGTTTCTTGGAATTCTCCCTGCTTTGATAAGTGCTCTATAAATAATGACTCATAGAGACTTTTAAGTTGACCATAATGTTAGGGAGTTTTTAATAATGCATGTATATATTTGCATATCCCTGAAAGGGATTGTGCGATGCTTCTTTTCTTCACACTGGGCGGGCTCTAATGTTAATACAGTAGTACTTTAAAAGTCAAATAGTTGTCTCTCATTAGCGGGCAACCTGAAATCCACCAGCTGTTCTGTGAAAGATTAAGATGAGGCACTCCGTGTCAACAGTAGCATCTGGGTCATGAGCAAACAACCTTCAACGAAAGGTGAAGGACCAGAAGAAGGTTTATTGTTACAGATGCTGTTCGTAATTTCCATCGTGGGTACAAAGCTTAGGAGGGCAATTTGAATTTATTGTTCTGATCTGGATGATGTACAAACAAGGACTGGACACATTGCATTTTTACAACCAGCAGCATCCTGTAATTGTTCCCATTTCCCAACATCACATGAGAAGAATTAATATGCATTAATGACTCAGATGATATTAGATCTGCCAAGCCACATGCTTTGCAAGCCTCCAGCATTCCAAGCATATGTCCAGATTTTTCTACTTGATTTTTGGGATGAGATGACAACAAACAGAATTTGCATCCAGATTCTTTTTTGTTTGTTTGTTTCTTCCTTTTAAAAAACAGAAACAAAACATGCTGGTTGGTGATGGATCAATATACTTTTGCACAAGTTGGAAATGGATCCATCCAGGTGCTAACAATCATAATTTGAATGCTGAGAGCGTATTATACAATTTAAAAATTGATACACATTTGAAATGGCTTAAGATCAAAATGAATTGCTTTGTTGGCTATTTCCATGAAACTAAAAAATGGTATTTCTAGAGTCAGGCATGAAACCTATTAGAACAACCTACTGGGATTAGAATTGTTGCACTGTCTGTAATACTGTGACAAGTGACTGCACAATACTGATAGATTTCTTGACCAACAAGTGTACAAATTCAGTGTTTAGATAGAAAGCAGTTAGTATAGTTTTGCTTCATAAAACAGGGTTAAGTAGAATTGCACAGCAATGACACTAGAGGCAGTTCTTGGATTATGATGGTAATCGGAACCAGAATTTCCATCGTAAGCAGTGCAGTTGTAAAGTATGATGTCACCTGACTGCATTTCCTAGCAACAACAATTCTGGCACTTGCTATTGTCATTATTAAGCAGGGATCATGGGACTTAAGCAAGGACTTCCTTACAACTTCCTGCCAGCTTGCAGTAAGCGAAGTCCACAGGGAAGGAAGCAAGGAGACATGGTCCAGGGCTCACAAGCAAATAAATGGAGAGATAACAGTGGCTGTTATAGAGTGGGAGAGGATATGTGAATGGCTGGCACAACGTGAGCCTAGCAGGAATGGGGGTGGCTGCTGCTGGATGTGCAAGGGTGTGCAGGCAGCCACAGTAGGCGTACTTTTTGTGTAAAAAGCTATGAGAGTGAAAACAATTTATCAGAGTGGCTTATTGTATCTATGTTAGAGCAGGTAGCACACACTAAGAGTGATCTATCTATCTATCTACCTTCTTACCAACCAACCAATCAACCAACCACACACTCTTAGTGTGTGCTACCTGCTCCAACATATACTGGTGAAACATGGACACTAACATCACAATGAATACAAAAGGTATAAGTGCCACAAAGAGTCATAGAAAGATACATGATCAGCATCACAAGGCAAGATAGAAGGACCTGCACATGGATTAGAGAACAAATGAAAATATCAAGAGAGTGAAAGACTCACAATGGAAATGGGCTGGTCACATAGCAAGAAGAACTGATGGCAGGTGGACCAAGGCAATCACGGAATGGATCCCACTTGATAAAAAGCATCTATGAGAGAGACCTAAAATAAGATGGATTGACGACAAGTATTGCAGTCCCAATTGGCAAAAAAGAAAAAAGCTCAGGACCGTATTGTTTGCAAACATGTAGAAGAGGCCTTCATCTGCCAGTGAATAGACAGTGGCTAAAATGATGGTGGGGATGATGATATATCACTCTTAATTCAGCTCACTATTAAAAAGGTGAGGCATCAGGAGCCGTGATGGTGCTGTGGTTAGAATGTAGTATTGCAGGCTGACTCTGCCCACAGCCTAGAGTTCGATCCTGACTGGCTCAAGGTTGAGTCAGCCTTCTGAGGTTGGTAAAATGAGGACCTAGATTGTTGGGGTCAATATGTGACATTATAAATTGTTCAAAGAGTCCTATAAAGCAGGGGTCTCCAACCTTGGCAACTTTACAACTTGTGGACTTCAACTCCCAGAATTCCTCAGCCACCAGGAATTCTGGGAGTTGAAGTCCACAAGTCGTAAAGCTGCCAAGGTTGGAGACCCCTGCTATAAAGCACAATGGAGCACTATGTAAGTCTTAATGTTACTGCTATTACATATATTTTAAAATTCAGATTTAAATTGACAGATTTTTATTCTATGAATCTTAAAATATCTCAGGATCCCCTCTAATTTTTCTCACTATCTTTTCACCTAGAATATTAGGTCATTCTGTTATTATACCACCATTCTGTGGTGCTATACAAGATACTGTATATTCTTCTGGTTGCCCATTTTCTTTTTCATTTTTTTAATTTGTGACTCATCCAGAATTGTTGGGCAGCTTTGAAACTTGAATAAATAAAAGTAGAAAAACAATATCTGAACCTGGTTTAAATCTTTTTCTTTTTCCACTCTTTCTATTTAGGTTCTGATGTCTCTGCACGAAATGTTTCCTGCTGTGCAGGCAGCAGAAATGGCTGTCCAGAGAGACCCCCATTCTTGGGAAGCGTGGCAAACACTGGGGCGGGCCCAGCTGGGATTAGGAGAAATCACATTGGTAAGTATAAACACAGAATTTTGGTAGAACTTTATACACCTGTGCAAAAATCATTGCTTCAATAAATTACACAAATTGCTGTAAACAGGAGAGAATCAGAGGTAATTAATTATTTCCTAAGCACAATGACAACCATGGGCTTGTTCCGGATCATCATTGACCTGTCTTACATACAGTGGTGAAATTCAGCCGGATCGCACCACATTGCCCGAACCAGTAGTAGAGATTTGAAATTGGCCCCGTCCAGCTGCCCCTGCCCTTATCCTTCCTTATACGAGCTTCCTTTTTTTCTTAACTTACCTGAATCAGCTGTTTGGAGCATCTAAGGAGACTTCCTGATGATCTACAGCCTCTGGAGCCTGTAAAAGCATTTTAAAGAGCTGCGCTGCAGTACATTTGGCGCGCATGCGCGTGCATCGAACCAGTAGCAAAACCGGTCGGATTCCACCCCTGCTTACAATAGATCTGGTTTTTATCTTAAAGCCAGGTGAAATGTGATCTGGAAGTGGAGTACATTGCCAGCTGTCTTGTTGTGCTTAAACCAATTAGTATCTGGAGCTTTCTGTACCACTGTTTTCTACAGAGAGTAAAGACTCATACTTGGTCCGCCCAAGGTACCTGATGTGACCTGCTCGTTTTCATAGGGAATTTATGATTTTCCCAATGGATTAGCAGGTAGCTTGCTTGAGTACCTGGTCAAATTCTGCAATGCAGAACCAAAGAGAACACATAATTTCTCCTGGATAGCCTTCTGCTCCCATGTCGTTTAGAGTTTCTAATCCAGGTTATAGGGAATGAGTTGCTAATCCTGGAACAATGTTGGTTGGCCACTGATAAATTTAGAATGGAATGGAATAGGAATAAAATAGAGTTGGAAGAGACATTGGAGGTCTTCTAGTCCAGCCCCCTGCTCAAGCAGGAGAACCTATACCAGTGGTGGTGAACCTATGGCACGGATGCCAAAGGTGACATTTCTAAAGCCCTCTCTGTGGGCACACGCACCGTCACCCAGTTCAGCTCCACTGTGTTTCTTGCCATCGTTTGCAGGTAAACAGAAGTTTATGGGACTAAAAAAAGATTCTGTCACTCAATTGCAACTTCTTGCAAAAGAAGATCTCACCTCCTGCAGAGCTGCAGGTGCTGTGATGCTCCACCGGCCAGCTGGTCTTCAGCTCTCCACCACCTGCGCATGTGCACACACACAAGAAAAAGAGAGAGACTGGCAGTTTGGGCACTTGGTCTCAAAAATTTTAATTGTAGAATAAAACCACTGATATTCAGTCAGAGCTGGAAGCTAGTTGGACAGAGCTGTTAGAGGTGCTGAGGTGAAATCTTGCAATATTATTTGGGATCTACATTAGTTGACCTTGAGGAAGTGGACAGGTTCAATACTGAATTCTAGAGCCATCGTAAGGTCCAGATCCAGCATTTGTTGAGCAAGATCTGCCTATAGTTTCCAACTTCTGGAAAGTTATTTTATAAACAGGTAGTCTTCGGCTTGCAACAAGTCATTTAGTGAACTGTTAGTTTGAAGTTACAATGACACTGAGAAGAATGACTTATGTCCGTTTTTCACACTTACAACTGTTTCAGCATCCTCATGGGTCATTTTAATCAAAATTCAAACACTTGGCAACTGAATCATATTTACGACGGTTGTAGTGTCCCGGGGTCATGCAATCACCTTTTGTGACCTTCTGACAATGGGGAAGCCAGATTTATATAACAACTGTGTTACTAAGTTAACAACTGCAGTGATTCACTTACCATTTATGGGACCGCCTGTTGCCACCATCAGCCTCCCACCGGCAAGTGCGTTACCACAGGATGGGCCTCCTTGGGGTTCCATTGCCTGGATGTTGTCATCTGGCAACCCCGAGGGTTTGAGCCTTCTCTGTGGGGGCACCCTCCCTTTGGAACGAACTGCCCCCGGAGATCCGGACCATCACAGACCTGCAGACC
>JAEANM010003421.1:0-22430 GCA_017656035.1 Myanophis thanlyinensis
ACCAAATTCTGAGGGGGACTGATGAGAAATTGATAAAGAAGATTTATAACTATTTACTTAGCAGGAAATTGGAAGACAAACAGGTCAAAGAAACTATGATCGCCTGGGCTAAGAACTTTGGTTATACAACTGATTTAGATTTATGGCAAAAACAATGGGATAGAAATTACAAGGTAACCCTGTCTACAGCCTATAAAGAGAATTTATATAAAATGTTTTATAGATGGCATTTGGCACGGACAAGATTGACTAAAATGTTTAAGGATAAATCATCTAAATGCTGGAAGTGTCACCAGACCTCGGGCACATATTACCATATGTGGTGGACATGTTCTATGGCAAGGAAATTTTGGATTAAAATTCAGGTTTGGTTGGAAAAAATGATTAAGCAACAAATAGAGTTGAAACCTGAAATCTTTTTACTGGGAATAATTTCAGAGAGTTATAATAAGGAAATAGTGCATTTGATTTTACATGTACTGACAGCAGTGAGAATAGTTTATGCACAAAATTGGAAGCTGGGAGAAGTACCAACAGGAAATGTGATTAAAAAAATATTGGAATGTGCAGAAATGGACAGATTGACAATGGAAATTAGAGAAAAGAAAACAAATCAATTTTACAAGAGATGGGGAGATTTTTACTCATGGCTAGATAAGAAAAATATGAAATAGTAATGTATAGAGAATTTTATAGAGATGTAAAGATGGTTATAGAGGAATAAGAATCTATAGAGGATAAGTAATAAAGATATTTTAAGATAAGGAGCAATAAGGTAAATAGGGATATGATGTTATTGTTACGTTATATATAAAGTGAGAAAATACAGGGTTGTGAATATGATAATAAATGTACATACCCAAATGGCGCGCAAAATGATGAAAGATGTAAATATATATTTTTAAAATACCAGCAGAAAAAAAACAATTGAAATATATACGGCACACAGTTGTCACTAAACAAGTTTCTGCCTGGATAGTCTGGAGATGAGCTGAAAGGCAAAAAGGGAATTGGATTGTTCCCTCCCATATTTGGGTAACCAAATACCTCCACAGAAAAAGAAACATTTTTTATCCCACCTTTATTGCTTTATAAGTAACTCAAGGTAATGAACATATATAATCCTCCTTCCTCCACTTCTTTTTCCCCATGACAACAACCTTGTGAGGTGGGTTGGGCTGAGAGAGAGTGACTGGCCCAAAATCACATGGCTGGCTTTTATGCCTAAAGTGGGACTCACAGTCTCCTAATTTTTAAGTGAGCCTCTTAACCATATACTAACCTGACGCTCCTGCCTCCATTTTATCTCCTCAACAACCCTGTCTAGTATGTCAGGCTGAGAGGAAATAACATGTCCAAGGTCTCTCTTTGAGATTCTATGCCCAATATTTAATTATGACATATGAACCAAAATTGCAATTTGTTTCTGAATTAGTGAGAAAAATAGTTATTCTGGCAAAAAAGAGGATACATAATTTTTATTAGGCAGTTATTTACTTTATGAGGTGAAATGTATGTGTCTAGAGTAATGCTAGAAGCTGTATCTCAACTTCTGTAAATTATTCCATAGAAGTTACCCCAGCTAAAGTTGTTAGTGGTTTTTTTAGGATCATAACAAATGTATATTCTAACACTGTGATCAAACTGAACAAGATTTTAAAATATATGATAAGTTTAGTTATGAAATTGAGGGATATTATGATTTCCCCCCAACATTTACAAATTGGCAACCCAAAAATGTCAGTGAAAAAAACCCATCGTTTTGAATTTGTTACATAAGTGTCTGATGGGCGAAAAAAACTTTCAAGATTTCATACAAGAATGATTTTGAAGAAAGTAAATTATATAATCTGCTTACCTTTGTATATGTTGCTGTGTGGAAAACTGAAGGCAGAATTGTTTATTATATTGGGGTAGGATTTCCTGGCTGATATCTGCTTAAAAACTTGCTTTCTAGACCACAGTAACTAAACACTGAAGCTCAACATTGCCCAATAGTATTAGGTAAGTTCACTGCCTAGAGAGCGAGAAAGAGAGAAAGGTGAGGGAAGATATAATAATAATGACAATCATCATTCAAACAGACAACTACCCTGCCACATACAGACACACACACACACCCATCAACAATTGTTGATAAGAAAGACAAAAAAGTGAATAGTGGTTATTGTGGCACCTGAAGACAGCAGAAGAGGCGAGAAAGAATTGAAGAGAATCTCATAATATAAAGATCTGTAAATAGAAGGACTGACAAAAGAAAACAAAGATAGTTCCAATAGTAATTGTGTCTTGGTTGCAATTCCAGAACCTCTGAGAACATACTTGAACACCCTCGGCATTGACAAAATCACCATCAGTCAATTGCAAAAGGCAGCTTTACTTGGAACAGTTTACATCCAGCAATGATGCCTTTAACACTATCGTCATACAACACCTGCCTATCCCAGGACCTTGAGAAGGACTCGATAGGTGGATAAAAATGCCAAAGTCAGTCTAAATATCTGGCTAACTGCAACCAAACATAATCAGTCACGACCAAAGTAACTATTTTTTTTTCTGCCAAGAGATAGGGCTGCAAACTGTAATTCCCCTAATAATATTACATTGTAATGAGGGGAAAGGTGCCCTCAGGGGTTGAACCAGCCTGTCCCTAACCTCCATCAATTCTGAGGTAATCCACCCCTGAGGAGGAACAATGACTGGAAAAGCCCCCTTGCTGGTGGCTCCACCTTCAGCCCCTTTATAAACCATTTTCTCCCTTCCTCACCAGCTTTCTGGAGAACCAGGAAAAGACTGAAATCCTCACCCCACTCTGGGTCTAGCTAAATTGCAGGAAGGTGATGGATTAGCCCTGGAATTAGGAGGGGGGCATCCTGGAAAGAGTGGAGACATCCCAGGAAATGATGTGTGTGTCTGCTATATGCCTGGTAGAGCAGAAAGAGATAAGATTTGTGCCAGGTGGAACAGAAAGCAATTAATAAATAAATGTTTAAAGGATGGTGTGATTGTGTACCCAAGTAAGGGGTGCCTCAGGTGGTCTGTCCACTTGATTTTCATATAAGGCAAATAATGTATGTTTAACCAATGAGATTTTGTAACAATGCTGTTTCCTTGCTTTCTTGCTTTGAACTGTATAAAAGTAATTGGAAAACACCGCTCTGGGTCTTGGCTCCTTTTGCTGTGGTACTTCAATAAAAGAAACTGAAAATGCCATTCCTTGTGTCTGGTGGTCTTTATTGGCTTTGGAGGCAGGCTAGGATCCATTTTGGGTCCTAGGGAAGGGAAACCAAATAAAATTTCAGGGGATCAATAGCTGAGGCAGGTGCTGGAGGGCCATCTGTCAACTCTAGGATTTAACCCAAATTAAAGCGCCAAAGGAAACAAGGTTCAACACCAAATACAGTTTAAAAAAAGATAAAATACAATCTTAATGCTATTCCAACTACAGCTAAACAACTCAAAGTCCAAGATTGCCTGAGGCCTTCCCCTCATACAGGACTCAGTTAATCCCCCAAACCCATCGTCTCTTCCCCCCCACTCAACAGAACACCCTTCTTTTCCTTTATTGGCTCTTAGAGGTCACGTGACTCTCTCTGGGCATATGACTGATTTGTTTTTTGAAGGAACAGATACTCCCCACTGCTTGTTCATACCAGGTAGATTAAAAATGTCATTGGTGACAGTCTTAAATAACAGCAGTAAGACTCCCAAAATAATGATTTTGTACAAAGAAAATGTCTTTAATCTTGTGATTTCAGCAACTTCATCTTGCTGTCTAATACAGTTTCAGCATTTTTGTCATCATGATGCTTAGAGCCTGTAAAGTTTATTAATATTTGATGTTAATTTATGTTAGAAAACTTGAAACTCAAGAGTAATATAATATAGATTTACCATTTTGTAAAATCTTTACACTATCTCGTATAAGAGGGGAAATACTTTAGAATACTACTTTTATATGTTGAGAAAGTGCCATCTGGGAAGTGTTCTTATAGAATTAGTACTTACAATGTATAGACAGACTGCTGCTGCAGAGCAAATTAAAGTGTAACCCAGTATGATCCTTATACAGTAATTAAAAATGGAAATGTGCAATTCAGATGCCATGTTCACCTCATCCATAGAAGAACAGAGGCCCCTATTGGTGGCATTTGGAAATAACACAGGCATTACATTTAGGATCCGATATAGAAATGAAGAAATTAGCAAGTGCAGATGCTTCTGAAATTTTCATATGAATTTCTACTCAGAATTGGGGTTATTAATTTAATTTTCCTTTGGAAGGGGAAACTGATTATTTCCAAAAATTTCCATTCCTCCATTATTTATTTTGGAGCAAATTGACACTGTGGCCCTTAACTTATGTTCTTTCACTAAACCTTGTTATTGATGTGCCTGCACAAATTGCATGCACGGGCAATTTCATATAATTGGGTGGATTAGTTGTGTTGTGGGTTTTTTTGCACAATATTTTTATTATTGAATTGGAACATAACTGCATAGTAGGAGAAACATTCAAGTGCTATTTTGAATTGTGTTCAAAATTTTTGGTGCAGTCAGAATATTGAATACAATGTGCCCCTCTCTTGCCTATAATCTTTCTCTTAACTCACATACTCCAAATATGCCATGTATGTTTCCCCCAAGTCTCCCAGTGATTTTTTAAAAGCCCTTCCAACAATACCTTCTTGGACTCTTTGTTTACTCCAATTTTACTTCTTTTTCCTCTCAATCTTTTTCTCCTTTTATCATTTTCCATCCACCCCCTTGCCTTGCTACTGTCAGGTAGGTGATACGACTTTAATAAACTTTGCCTAGCAGAGTCTGAACTAAACAGCATGCTCTGCTTATTTAGGAATCTTGAAGCATGATGTATAAAGTCACTAGAATGAACTAATTCAGGGGTGGGCAATTGTGGCTCTTTTATGACTTGTGGACTTCAAATCCCAAAATCCCTAGGCAAGGCAATCTAAATAAAATGGAGAAAACATTGTGAGGTGTAAGTGTAAGGAATCCTTTTCAAAGTTTCCTCCATTTTATTTAGGTTGCCTTGCCCAAGGATTCTGGGATTTGAAGTCCACAAGTCATAAAAGAGCCACAATTGCCCACCCCTGAACTAATGGATGTGCAATACATTGGCCTTCTGGCTTATGAACATTTGTGGATAATCCTCAAAGCATGTGCTAGGAAAGATAAATCTATCAGTGATTTCATACTCTCACTCCATTCTGCAGCTATCAGGATTTCAGGAAGAAAGTTGTCAGCCAGCTGTTACATATCAACATAATCTCCTACCAAAGTGCAATTAAAGAAATGTGTTAAATCCCCCCCATGGAAAGCGGGGGGGGGGGGGGAGTCTGAAAATTCTGGCCCCATCCCTAATGAAGTCTTAGTGTTATCACTATATCTCCAGTGAGCTTCTGCAAGCTAAATAATGAAGAGGAGGCACAGTCTAGCCTCAAAACTGTGATGAAGAGAATAATATGAGATGTTTCCAGATGTTCCCTGCAACTGAGATCCAGGGCACACTGATATCTCTTAACTCCAGGATTTGACAAAATGTTTTGCCAATCCAAGCACTGAGATGTTGAAAAGGAAAATTAATCTTCTTCTTGCCAAACCTAGGAATGTGTCGTCTCCTTGTGGCATGGGATGTTATATCAAAGTGGGCATTACCCAAACAAAATTCTGAAATTCAATTCCCATTATATTCCTGAGAATCTCAGGAGCACAATGAGGACCCAAATACCTCTTCTTGACCCTTGCCGCTCCTTTTCCATCCAATCATGCAGCAGTGCCAGGGCCATGGGGAGGTCACAGCCTCTCTGTGATATTGGTATGTTCTGGGTTGTTTATTCTGACCAATTCTATGGTCCATGCTGAGGTTTCCCTGTCAGGAGTGGCTCAGGAATTCATAGTTACCTTAGCAACTACAGAATCTATTGTGAGTTATTTCTGGCCCTACCCATTCAGCTGGATATAGTTTTAACTAGATAATATTAATTAGATGTCCCATTGGGTTATTGTTTCAGAGATATTTCCTTATATCAACAGAAAAACACAAACACGCCAGAAAACAGTGGGAGTAAGAACAACTTCCAACTTCCTACTAGCTTTCCTTGTGGGAAGCTCACAGGGTGCATTGGAAATCTCCCTTCTTTTCCTTCCTTCCTTCCTTCCTTCCCTCCATTTATTTCTTCCTCCTCACTATTCCTCCCTTCTTTCCTTTCTTTTCCTTCCTCCTTCCCTCCTCCTCTTTCCACCCTTTCTTTCTTCTCCCCTCCTGTCTCCTTCCTTTCGTCCTCCATCCCTCCTCCCTCCTTCTTTCCCTCTCTCCATAGAATTCCAGTTGGCTTCCCCATTCAGTTTGTTTGTGAGAAGCTTTCAGGGGGAATGTCAGTGGGGAAGCCAGCTGCAAGTTGCAAGTCTGAGGCCAGTAGGCAGGTAAATGGCTGCTGCCATGTGGAGGAGGGAGCAAGGGAGTGTGGGTCAAGAAGGCTGTAGGGGTATGAATAAAAGATGCAGTGTGGGTTGTGGATGGTACATAGGTGGCTAGCATGGGTCAGGAAAATGCATAGGGGTGCATGAGAGATGCCATGTGATGTTAAGTAGGGCATGGGGGGGACAGTGCAAGTCAAGAAACATGTACAGAGGTAGAGTTATGTGAGAGGTGTCAGAGACAATGTACAGGAGGGCAGCATGGGTTGAGAAGGTTTGTGGATTTGCTCAAGAAGTGCCATGTGGCTCAGAGAAATGTGGAAGTGGAACAGGGACAGTGTACTATATGGGCTGGGAAGGCACACAGGGAGAGGATGTGGGTTAAGGGAGCATACAGACCAGAAAGGATGCACAGTGGGTTGTTTCTTCCTCCCTTCCTTCTTCTCTCTCTAGGAGACAGATAAGTGGCTGATGTTGGATGGGAAGTGAGCAAGATTGTGAGAGTGGCTGGGAAACTGTCATGGAATGTTAAAATTGAACATCTCATGACAGCAGCAAAAGCCTGGCAGAGCTGAAGCAGCACTGAAGCAGCTCCAACTAGTAAGAACCCACTACTAGTACTAACTTTATAAAGAGTTTATTAAGTTTAGAAAAATTGGGCAATTTTGTAGCCCTTGGCCTAATTTCCTGTGGGGGAAGTTTTCTGCAAAAAAAAAAAAGTTTAGGTCTTTGATATGAAAGGTGTGTCTCTTTTCTGCTACCTACTATTTGGGGGAGAAACAAAATTGGTTCAACTCCCACTGGCCCTGCTGGCTTGGGCTTATGGAAGTTAAATCCAACACATCTGGAGTATACCAGGCTGGAAAGACAACAAACAAAACTTGGATATCAGCATCAGCATTGTTGAGATCAAGACTCAATGTGAAGATACAGTCAACTGAAATAGGGCTGAAGCAAAATCTTGGTATCAAAGGAAGGTGAGAAGGCTCAAAAGGGTAGGAAAATTAATTTCAAACCATCATGAATTTCAAGGATTTGTAAATATTTCTGGCTTTCAGGATTGCTAAGATATAATATCCCTTATCTTTTGGCAGAAATAGCAGAGTTAGGAACCATAGACTCTGGGCCACTGTCATAGAAGAAGAAAAGCTCTTGAGATGGTAACATGCATTACTTCAATTTTATTACAGTGTATTAAGTTGCCACTGCTTTATTGGGGCATTGTGGGAGGGGTGGAGATTGCTCAATTCCACTTATTGCTCCTGGGTAACTGTTAGACTATCACTCCATCTTTTGATTTGATATTTAACATTATGTTACACAACAGTTAGAACAAATTTATAAAAAAATTATTGGAAGTTGCCAGTTTTGAAGTTCAGACAAAAAAAAAAAAGCATCCATGCCCATTCATTTCCAATAAAATATCCACATTTTCTCAACAATTCTACCTCAGAGAACCAAATTCATGTAAGAGAGTTGCATTAAATTCAGCTTAGGAGGTTTTTCTCCATCTTTTTCTTTCACATATTAGGAAGAGCTCCAGGTTTCTGTTAGGACACATGGATATGAGCAGCACAATATAAAGAATGAGATCTTAGAACTGAATTCACTAATCCAGAGGCTCCAAGTGGAAACTGATACTGTGGAAAAAACAGGTATGGCCAAGTAGAATTTACCAGAAAATTAATGGGAAACAAAATACTATACCAGAAAGCCTTCAATACAATAATGTTTGTTTTTTAATGTCCATGTCAACAATCCCGAAATTTTCTTGGTTCTCTGTAAGCAGTTTAATTAGAATTGTTAAATTAGACTAACTTGATTCAGAAAGGTATAAAACAGACAAGGGAAAAATACAAATATTATATGTGTGGAAAATTAGACCATAACCACTTTTGTTCATAGGCTCATAGAGAGCCAGTGTGGTGTAAAGATTAAGGTGCTGGACTAGAAAACTGGAAGATTGGTAATGCTAATCCTGCTTTAGGCATAAAAAGTCACTTGTTGAGTAATTAGGGACTCTCTTTTAGTCCAATCCACCTCACCCTCTAGATGAAGAGATAATTAAGAAGATATTTGACTGTGCAAAAATGGACAAACTTACTTTGAAGATTAAACGAAAGAAAGATACAGAATACTACCAAACATGAAATTTATTTTATTGATGGCTGGAAAAAAGAGTAAAGATTAGGAATATAATTTGGATTGTTAAGTAAACAAAATAACCCAGACATCACAATGTTTATTAAGTACTGATTAATGTAATAGTAGAAAATTAATAAAACTTTATTTTAAAAACCCAGTCTATTATTGTATGTAACTCACAGAAAGTCTGCAATGACTTCAATTTCAGCCTTATCCACTACAATCATTGCCTCTGCTCCATCCAGGAAGAAATACCCTTGTTTGATTTGTAATAATAAACATTTTTCTTAAAATTATTACTAGAGTCTTTTTACGCAATTGCATTTCATTTCCCAAAGTCATAAATCTCTGCTGTAGATATCTCCACACATTTTTTTTCTAAAAGTCCATAAGAGAGTCCAATTCGTTACTGATCTACTTTGTCATCTCTAGATCTCTTGGATTCATAGCCTTTTCAATTTCAGTTTATCCACCAAACCTGTAATTTTCCAACAGTTCCTTCTCGTCCAACTCTGTCAGCAACAAATTAATTTCCAATCCATCAAATTGTAAATCTGCTTTGTTATTGCCTGTAGCTGAGTATCCTCTTTAGGTTGATTTTTAATTGCTGTTGCTTCACCTATTATCTGAATTTTCAAAAAGAGCTTGTAATTTAAGAAGCATTATTCTTTTGAAGTAAACTTTGTTGTTTGCATTTTTACTTTAATCCAAAAATATAGACAATTCCTCTCAAGGACAATTTTCCACAAACAGCTAACTGCAGGAGGGATTGAAATATTTTTTCCCCTCAAAAAAATAAATAAATAGAAGATGTTTATAAATACAAATTAGCAGAAGCACAAGAAAGTAATAAGTGACCCAATATCTTTATTTTTCTTTTTTCTTCCTTTTCTTATCTTTGTTTTCTAATTTTTCTAATTGTCAAATTTGCTGTCTTCATCTTTTCTTCTTGATGTGGACATTAATATTCAGTATCAATACAATGGAGATCTTAATACCAAATTATCAGTTTAAGACAAAAAAATGTTTATGCTGTAACAAATCCTTAGATGTAATCTGCAGCATTTTTTATTCTGAATGAAAAGGGTAAATAATCTGATGGTCCTTAATGTTGACATTTTAAATTATAATTAACACCAATATAAAATTTTACACTCTTATCTTCAATGGTTTAAGTTATCTAAACATCTAATGCAAGGGTGTCAAATGTGTGTGGCCCTAGGGCCGGATGCATCATGTGCTGGCCATGCCCACTCCCAGTTTAGTGAAGGGGAAAAAAGTCATGATACGCCACGAGTTTGACACCCTTGATCTAACATATTAGCAGTCGTTAGGTTATATTGTAAAAATACCATTGTATCAAAACAATGTATTGTGTGTCTCCATCATTTGCTCCAACTAATTTCAGTCACTTTCAGTTCAGAATATACTCCAGTGCATTCCGAAATTCACCTGATTTATCCATGTTAAAGATAAGACGGATTCTGATTTTGTAATCAAGTGTTCTGAGATAAAACATTGGTGAGGAAATAGCTCTTGGCTATCTATGAGGGTTTTTTTTTCTTTTTTTAAATTTAATCTACGTAAAACTAATCCATACATATGTACTCTATATGAATAATCCACATCTCTTGAAATTATTTTCATCTTGCCAAACCTAGATTATGCACAAACAAATAGAAAAAAGAGTAAATATGCTCCAATGTGGCAAGTTCAGGGCATGGCACCTTTTAAACTTCCCTAAACGTAAATTATGGGCCATGTAAATTTTATGACCAAATGTCATTTTGCAATCTTGATTCAATGGGAAAAGAAACAGTACAATCTAATTGCAAAATACTAGGTACATACAAATAATCTGCAACTCTAACCTATTTAGCCATGGTTGCTAGACCTGAAAACTTGCTTGCTAGACCTGAAAATATTGGATATATTCCAAATTTTTCAAGGCATTGTCAAAAGTGCTTTTGGGCAAAGTCCAGGGATCATACACTTTTTTTTTTAAATTTGGGCCATGCACGAACCACCATCCAGCATTGCATATGGTTCTTGGAGCTGAGGTGATTACCCTGCTCTGCTATAAATGTTCTGTGGCAAGCTGTCTTCTTTTCTGCAGATTTATCGCTGTATGCACTCAGTTCATGGTGCAGGAACTTGTGCTTTCTCAGCAGCTTAGGGATTTGGCAAAAGAGCCCATGTGCTCCATGCAGTAAGCAAACGCTTTGCAAGATCAAAGCTGCAGACTACTGGCATAAGCAGGAAAAGGAGATTAAAACCAGGCCTCAACCCTGAAATGTCCCGATGCTGAGTACAAGTTTTGTTTCATTTGTGTATAGAAAGGGAGGGGAGAATAAGCACTTTAATGTGTGGTGCTTTTAAGTGTAATAAAGAATGTTTGTGAAATACCTGAAACCTAAAAACCATGCAATATATATGCCAGGTGGAAAGCTGCTGAGAAACCATGATAACAATAGCACTAGCACTTAGAACTTATATACTACTTCACAGTGCTTTACAGCCCTCTCTAAGCGGTTTACAGTCAGCCTATTGCCCCTAACAATCTGGGTCCTCATTTTACCAACCTCAGAAGGATGGAAGGATGATGTCAACCTTGAGCCAGTGAGAATCGGACTGCTGAACTGCTAGCAGCCGGCAGTCAGCAGAAATAGCCTGCAGTACTGCATTTCAACCACTGTGCCACCATAGCTCAGCATGGTTATTCCATAATACTGGAATAAGCATCTATGACCCGAGCAGAGGGTCATAGATGCCATATCTCTTTGCAGAAATACAGGGAGTGCCCTGCTTCCCACCTTTATGACTTGCTCACATGTCCCCCTCCAGGTGGCTAGGAGCAGAAGGCGATCCGGTGTCTGATTTCTGACACCCATGGCCAATTGTGTATATAGTCCTTAGAAAACCATTATGTAAGACCCACAATAGTTTAGAAAACTTATACCAAGACTAAAAAGAATATCACTGGATATAAATAACAATGGTTGCTTCAAAAACAACACCAGCTCATTTCTGATGCCTTGTTGCCAATAGAAAAGTTGTTCAGAAATGCTAAATTGATAATTCTCACCTTATCTTCTCTAAGGTGTGAAAAAACCCACATTGGCAAGGTGAAGGTTCCAACAGAAACCTTCTCCCTTCTCAGACATCTTGGCTGATTGCTTTAGTTTTCCTGATTTCCGCGGAGGAGACTGGAATGACTTGTAACTTCTACCTCTACCTCAGGGGAAAGGGTTATCAAAGCTTCTTAGGTTTGCAGTCAAATTGGTCTATATGCCTATTTATTTCTGCACATTCTAATATTTTTTAAATCACATTTTCATCCATTGGAATCGCTTCACTTTTCCATTGTTGCGCAAATACAATTCTGGCTGCAGTCAATACATGTAAAATCAAATATGCATTCCCTTTATTATATTTATCCGGTAACCTGCCCAATAAAAATATCTCTGGTTTCAAATCAATATGCTGTTTTGTCATTTTCTCCAGCCATGTATGTATTTTTGTCCAATTTTTTTTCACTTTTTGACATGTCCACCACATATGATAATACGAGCCAGGTGTCTCGTGGCATTTCCAACATTTTGCACTTATCCTGAAATATCTTTTCTAACCTTGAAGGTAGAAAATGCCATCTAAAAACATTTTATAAAGATTTTCTTTGTACACAGTAGACATTGTTAATTTATAGTTTCTATCCCATAGTTTCTGCCATTTATCTAACTCAAATTTTCTATATCCTTATAGAGGTAGTCCTTTCTTACTCATTCAGCAAACTGTTTGAAACTGTATCAGTGCTGAATGAGTGGAACTTATGACCAGTCCTTGAAGTTCTGGTCATTGCAGCAACCCCATAGTCATGGGGTTGCAATCGGGGTGCTTGGGAACCATCTCATATTGACGAAGATTGCAGCATCCTGTGATTAAATGATCGCCATTTGTGATCTTCCTTGCCAGCTTCTCACAAACAAAGTCAATGGTAAAGCTACCAGAGAAAGTTGCAATTTGATAAGTCTTCCTACCACATTGTGCCCGCCTTCCCTCAACCTTCCCATGCTTGCACCCACTTGCACTACCATGTCCTCTTTCCCTTGGCCTACCTGAGCTCAAATGTGCTTGCAGTGCCGTGTCCCTGCACTTGAACCTGCTTGCACCATGCCATACTCTTCCTCCCTTAGCTTACCTGCACTCAAACGTGTTCACATCAGCAGTGAAATTCAGCCTGGTCGCACTGGTTCTACGAAACCAGTAGTGGGGATGAAGTTTGGCACCTCCCATCCGCCCCTGCCCTTTCCTGTCCTATATTTCTTTCTTTTAACTCATCTGAATTGCACAGAGCAGCTGTTTTGCTCTCCTGCAGCCTTCCTAATCACCCGGGCTGCCTCCGGTAAGTAAAAACAAGCAGTTTAGGAGCTGCGCGGCAGCAAAGTGTGTATGCATTGAATCGGTAGCAAAATCAGTTGGATTTCATCACTGGTTCACACCATAGAGCACTCTCCTTCCCTCAGCCTTCCTGCACTTGTACATGTTTGCACTGCACTGTGCCATTCTTTCCTCAGCTTCTCTGCACTCTTACATGCTTGCACTACACTGCATTCTTTTTCCCTCAGCCTTCTTGCGCTCATACATGCTAACAGTGGCCCACACTCTCTTCCCTTGGCCTCCTTGAATTCACTGCACACTCCGAAATCACTTGTGGCCTGTGCTGGGCTTCCCTGGACTTCTTATATCCCTTTGAGATACTCCTGCACTCTTTACCTAGGGTTCTGGGCATTTCCTGCTTAACAAGCGACATATCTTGGGGTTATAATGGCAACTGGGTCTGCCTGGACTAAGCAAAGCAATAATGTGACATTGTGTTGTACAGCCACATCACTTAGCAACAGCAATCCTGATCCAATTGCTATCCTAATTCGAGGACTACTATACCTGTACAAGGCAAGAAAACAGCATGAAAAATAAATACAGTGATAGAGTTCAATCTTCCAGACATAATATTTTTGAATCTCCATCTCTTTCTTTGAGAATTTGGAATTTGAAGAATTCCAGTAAGTTTGAAAGCTTATATGCCCCCCCACACACACATACAAGTACTGAAACAGGCATTTTCATAATGTTATCATGCTATAATGATGTCATATAATTATCACTATAATCCGCCAAATATTTGATTGGCATGGGCCACCCAGAATACAAAGGGATTTACATCAGAGGAAGTATGATTTCATTGCAAATTTGCTGACTGCTTACATGAGATTCCTAAACTTTTTAATTTAATATGCTTCTTGCCATTTGTTCTTTTATCTTGAAGGTGAGCGTTCTCTATATGAGAGAGGCTTGCTTGTAGGTATTTTATATGATCTGGCTATTGAGTTTGTCTGGCCATTCCCTGTGAAAAACTGACTTGTTTCTGCTTTATATCTTGAGCAAGGATACCAGCAATGTGGAGTATCTCCTAACAAACCTTGCAGAATTCAATAACTGCAACTTATTTGAAGACAAAAGCTTTGCCTCTCCTTTAAAATCTGAGAAAATGAAAGCCTATTTTCATTGTCAAAAAGATAAAACTATACATCTTGACACAAAATCTGACTCTTTGAAATTTGTACCCATCCAATCTCTGTAGAAAGGTCCACCAGTTTAGGAGGAGAGGTGTCAGCCTCAACAACAGTGGTGAAATGCAGCCTGGTCGCACCGGTTTTGCTGATCCGGTAGTGGTGATAGTGTTTGGCCCCACCCACCCACTCCTGACGATGTTTGGGCCCTCCTGCCCACCTATGCTCTTTCTTACCTTATATCTCCTTCATTTTTTTCCTTTTTTACTCACCCTAATCACGCAGAACAGGTGTTCTGCATACCTCCGCAGCCTTCGCAGTCACCCAGCTGCCTCCGGTAAGCAAAAAGAAGTAGTTTAGAAGCCAGGCAACAGTGCACCGAAATCGGTAGCAAAACCAGTTAGATTTCACCACTGCTCGACAACATGATGGATGAAGAGTTGAAATGTAATCCCTGTCTCCTTCTGTATTTAATAGCAATTTTAATAACAGTTATGATTATAATAATAAAAGCTAAAAGAAATAAAGGGAAAAGAAAAAATAGAAGGTGCAGAATAGAAAGAGGAAAAAGAGAAAATAGTATAAAGAAAAAGAAAAGAAACGTATAGAGAAGTAACTTCCCCCTTCACCACAGGTATAAATAATTTTAGTAATTTATCACCTCTTAAAATACAGTAAATCATTTCTTCTTCCCATATTTCCGGCTCTTATCTATAAATAAATCCATATAGTCTTGTTGTTTCAGTCCTGATGTCAGCAAAAGTCCATTAAAGATTACCAGAGATAACGTATCTACCATAAATTAAGGCAAATATACGTCTCCCAGGATAATGTTGCAGGATCCAATCTGCTTCAGTCACTAGAACCAGAGGTTTAGTCTTCTGAGTTTTCGGATTCATGATGGCGCCCATCCTCAGGGAACTGCTTTCTACTGGAATTGTCACATTCTGGAGAGAGAGAAAAGTTCCCTGAGGATGGGCTCCAGCAGAGTCCAAAAGCTCAGAAGACTAAACCTCTAGTCCCGGTGACCGATCCAGATTGGATCCCACAACATACTGTATCCATTTTAATCTTGATCAAATAATTGAAATTTATAGTCTTCCTTTTACTTCGAACAACCTGGATTTTTTAGTCCCTTTAAGTAATGTCATAGAACTTGGTTTCTTTTCATTTTTCTTTGTCCTTTCCTCACAAAATTCTTCAAAGCTCTAACAAGCTTCTTTTGTAAATCCAATGTAGGAAAATTATCAAGGCTGCTCTCTTGATTTGTTATTTTTACAGCTGGATCCTTTTTTATGTGTAACATCTTTCTCCATGATACCCTCAGGGTGGGGGCCTGCCAGACTTCAGTTACATAGCTCCCACCCTTATTAAGATTTGTATGGGAAATGTAACTTCAATTGCCTCTGGTAAGAAATATTCTGGGTATTCTCAATTGCCAGGCCTGAGCTCTGAAATGCTTTTCTCTGGAAACCTGGAGAATGTTCATTATGCCTAGTAATTAGGGAAGATTTGAAAATAAAATCTTTTAGTCAAATTTTCCCTTCAGCTGGAATTGGTATATTTTTAGGTATTTTACTCTACTGCTTGTAGAATTTGGGAAGTGCTTTCACACATTTAGTTTTTTTTTTTTTTTTTACAACTCTGTAATCCCTTAATTCAGGGTGACCAAATGCAACTGAGCATTTACTGGCAGAATGCCCTTCCTGGTGCCTACTTGAAGTTCGCAGCAGATATTTTCTCTTTGAGCCCTGTGAGAGAAACATCTGCTGCTACCTAGAATTGAACTTTCAGCCTTATGAATGGGAAACGAGCATCCTCACCACTAGGTCACCATGCCACTCTAATTAAATATAGGAAGTAATTAACTTCCTATAATGTTGAAATGAATAGATGAAGATGGGGGAAAATATTTAGAAAGAAGACGTGAATGGATATAGTATTATATCACCAGAAGAGTAATATAGAAATGATACTTGTTTTGTCTCTCTATCCTACTTCTAAAATAATAAAATGAAGTACAATAGACAGATGAAGCGCAAAACAAATACTCAGCTCATTTACATATTGATGCATTGTTATCAAGAGCTGGAAGGCAAAACAATTGGCTATATAATACTTCAACCTGCAGACTTAATAGAGATTTGGTAACGGAATCTCTGCATCTCCTTTGACTAATGAGTCACTAATGTTTATCTTATTAAATAATTGCTGGCAAATTTGCAAAAGCAGGACTTGTTGCAGGTCCTAGGGATAAAATTGGTTGTGGGAGAGGAGCATTACAGTCTAGGTAGAAGTTTCCCAAGAGATTTTCTATTTCCTTTTGATTCTATAATTCCTCTTGGTGGGAATAAAAAGAAAGCAAGTCAAGACAAAGTCTCAAGCTTAGCAGATAATTATGCAGACAAACATAACAATTACAAAGATTTTCCTCTGAACCCCACACACAGTTTTGATCCCATGAAATGTCATAAGGGTTGGGTGGAGAAACCAGAGAAGAACAGTTGCAGAACCAGCATAATCACCAGAAAAGGCAACTTGCTCTCATTTGTGGTTGGTTACTTCTTGGTTCTTCAGGCCAGCCTGGGGAACATCTGGTATGTGATTACATATGCAGCAGGAGAGAGATGATCGGACCTTCTGACACTTTGTGGGGTGGGGGAGGATGTTGGGGGTGTTGATACACATACAAAAAAGGCAGGGCTTTGATCATGCTTCTGTGAGTTTTTTGACCCCCTCGGCCCTGGTGCCAGTTCCTTATTGTTTTGGATGGGTATATGTTGTTTGGGTGGTACTATATTGATTGTACAGTAATAATTCTTATGCCTGAACTGTACCTTTATCTCCTATGTGCTATTCCTGTGACTCTGTATTAGGCTTACAATGCTTATTGCATCCAAATAGTAATTAATATACATTTCTTCCTTTCCTTCTGTCCTTGTTCAGTGATATAATGTTAGTTGAATTGATTAGTTTTGCATAATTGCAACTGTATGTTGAATCACAATATACAGCACTGACTGACTATCATTATTATTAGTTTTTTGAAACAAATTATCTTTTAGGCTAATGTGTTTGTTTCTAATCCTGTGTATATCCCTCCCAGGAACAAAAATATAGTAATCTTGGTATATTTTTAAAGTAAAGTACGATAAGAACAATGAGCCTGGCTGATGTCAATCAGTAGTCTGGAAGTTATTGACCAAAGGTGTCAAACTGGCGGCCCGCAGGGCGGATGTATCACATGCAGGCAGAGGTGAAATTCAGCAGGTTCTAGAAGGTTCGCTAGAACTGGTAGTAAATTTTCTAAGCTGTTCGGAGAACCGATTGTTAGAAGAAAAATCTGCTTTTGTTTTTTTCTACTTTACAATGTAAATCCTGTAAGGAAGGCAGGAAAAAAAATTCTGTTGTTGTTTCTAGCCCCGTGGCAAACCTATGGAACACATGCCAGAAACAGCATGCCAAACCATCCCGCGAGCTTTCTGGCACGGCAAACCATCCCGCGTGCCTCGCACAGCTCCACTGGCTCTGCATTCCATTCTTGCGCTCCAGCGGTGCAGCCCCTGCAGCCCGTTCTCACGCTCCATCACACACTAGCCAGTTGGCTTTTGCTGCACGGGAGCACCGAAACCCGGAAGTGCAGCATCCCAGCGCGCATGCGTCCTCTGAGAGCCAAATGGCCGGTTTCCAATATGTGCATGAGTACCAGCCAGCTGTTCATCACGCGTGCATGCGCACCATGCCAGGACGCTTTTCCAGGTTTCAGCGCAATGGAGCATGAGAACGGGCTGCAGGGGCTGCACGCAAGGAGCGTGAGAACGGAGTGCAGAGCCAGTGGGGCTGCGCAAGGCTCACGGGATGGTTTGGCGTGCCTTTCCTGCACGAAGGATGGCACCTGGTGACGTAAAAGGTTCACCACCGCTGTTCTAGCCTAATCTTTATTGCCCTGCTTACAAAAACTGCCCACCCAGTCACATGACCCCCCCCAGCCACCCCCACCAAGCCACGCCCACAGAACCGGTAGTAAAAAAAATTGAATTCCACCACTGCGTGCAGGCCATGTTCACCTCAGCTTCATGAAGGGAAAAACATCTCGAAACGTCACTGATGGCAACGTGACACCCGTGTTATAGACCTTCACAATGTCATAATGTAACTTTCCTCTCAGCCATCACACAGATCCAGAAGCTGGAACATTGCCGAAAGGAGCCAATTCTAAGCTGGACTGTGGGTGGGGAGATCCAATTCAGAGTAGGTAAACAACCAAGGTCAGAATGGACAAGAACTAATGAGCACCAGGGGGGCAATGATGAATTTTGATGCTATGTTACTATCAGTCTACCATCTACTTCTTGACATGGCTTCTCAAAAGGACCTCCAGTATTTTCTTGCTTCTTTGTCTATTAATCTTTTTTTCTTAGCCAGACTAAAGGCTTGTTGGATATAGAGCAGAAATGGCTATATAACTTCCATATTTGCATCAAAGTTGATTCTTATCCTTGTAATTTTTCTTGTTATTGCTCATGTCTTATAGCCTGCCTTATCTGGCAAAGTCTTGCAACATTCTTTCAGCAAACAGAGAAAAGAATAAACGAATGCATTCTTGTCTTGTTCTTTTACCTTTTAAAACTGCATCAAGGTAATTACAGAGGAAGGACTTATTTTCTGAACGTGTTACTGTGGATGCATGAGTGAATAACAGAACAATGAAGTTGGAAGGGACCTTGGAGGCCTTCTAGTCCAACCCCTGCTCAAGCAGGAGATCCTGTACATTTCAGACAAGTGGTTGAGTGATCTATGAGACAGTGATACCTGGATATGAGTTTTGGATCCTAAGAATAACAGTTTAATGGGATATCTTGCATGTGTGTAATTAAGAGAGAGCACATAGTGTAAAGTTGAGCTGTCCCAGTTCTTCAAGTTAGAGAGAGAGAAAGACAAATGGCTGCCCGTGTAATTTTGATAGGTACAATTTAAGATACAATACTATGGCCTTAGAAGCATAGAATTTTTATTTTTCCAACATCCTAGAACAGAAGAAGATATCTTCCTTTAGATATAGAAAGATGATCTTATACATTGATACTTCTTCCATTGTAGAATTTAATATTGTAAAGTAGAGTAAAAGGAGAAAGAGAAAACATGCATCCCATAGATCAGTGGCCCCCAACTTTTTGGGCACCAGGGACTGATTCTATAGAGAGATGTTGTTCCGTGGACCGAAGGGGCATGATTCATATGCTACCTGCATCCCACGAATGGGACTTTGCTTGTTTGCATGGCTTGGTGCCGGTCCATAGATGAACTGAGAAAGGTTGGGAAAAGGCTTCTCAACCTGTCAGATAGTCTGATGATTAACTGCTGATAAGTCCATGTCCTGGAACAGATGCCAAGCCAAAAACATCATCATCATAATCTCAGCTGAGATGAGAAAAAGAAGAAGTGCAAATATTGTTGCTCTTATCTCATTCCTAACTTCCAGGTTGAAGTTGGCAGAGCTTTGGATTAGGCACAAGCACTGCATTATCAGGTAGGGTGGTTCAATTGGGTGGGCAGGACTGTGCATGGAGAAAGTTTAGCTTCAAAATGAGACTGTATCATTTTGTAGTTGCTATTTCCACATGATTAGGAGAAATTCTTTATCAGTTTCTTGTTTAAAGTCTACAGCTCTTAACTATAATGCAATTTACTGTCCCTTGTGGATGTTCTGTTCATTAGTCTTCCTAGGACAAGGAGAGACATGAAGCCCTACATGCTGAATCTCACTCAATCATCTCAAACATCAAGAATTGTTTCTAAGCATTGAACTTATTTCCAATCCTATGGAAAAAATGCAGAAAAATACAATCAAAGTGAATAGTTTACAACAGCTTTCTCACCTCAACTCACAGACAAACTGTAGCATTGAAGACATTGTTTTGCTTACAGGTAAGCAAGGTAAGGTGGATGTGACAGATAAATAAAAAGATACACAACATGGAAGCTGGGGAGCAAGAAAAGTTTTTCTCTTTGCTCATGATATCGGAATGCAAGATCAAACAAAAAATAAATGCAGGGAGATCCAGGATTAATAAAAGAAAATCCTTCTTTACAATACATAGTTATTAAAGAACACAGCTGCCAGAAGATGCAACAAAGGCTTCCAATTTAGGTGCTTTTATATGGTCTAGACACACCCATACAGGACATGCCTATTAGAATCAATGATTGCTATTGTCAATGGATATACTATACTCTTGAATCTCTCTTGAATCTTGTACCTCCTGCCAGCGAGTCTCCAGGGAACCTCTGCTGAATTAATGTGGAAAAGTTGGTCTTCTGCAGCATCTTATGATCTTAACACACCTTAACACAAAGTTACGTCTACCTTGCTGCCAAATCACATTAAATAAGTCTCCACCAATTTCAATAATATCTCTGTTTGCAGAGTAACCAGGAGAAGTAGTATGTGTGTTTGGGTGTAAGTAGGTAGCTGTGTAGGTGTGGGTATGGCTCTGTTGGTATGGATATGATTGTGTAGGTTGGCTATGCATGGAGGAGCAATGATAATTACACTTAAATAATAATTTATTTGTAATGTACTAATTTCAATTATGGTGGTAGATTTTTCAAAACTTTTTAATACATATTTTTAAAGTGTTATTTTGTTAAATTAATAAATTGTTTACTATAAATGTTTTAGTATTAAATATACCATTAATATTATAATATACCGTAGTACATATAGAAGTATCTTATATACCAGTGGCCCTCAACCTTTGGGGCACCAGGAAATGCCATGGCCCAGTGGTGATCCATGGACCGGGGATTGGGGACTCCTATTATATGCTGTATTTGTATTTCCCTTGACACCTGAAACAGTAAAAAAAAGGAAATAAAGAATAAGAAGTATTATTATAATAATAATAATTATAATAAGAAGTATCACTGTAGCAGCATTGCCAAAAAGGCATTAAGAGTTGTTAACCTAATCTTCCGGATCTTCTTCTCTGGTAAAACTGTACTGCTTACTAGGGCATACAAAACTTTTGACAGACCAATTCTTGAATACAGCTCGTCCGTCTGAAATCCACACTGTATATCAGACATTAACACAACTGAGCGAGTCCAGAGGTATTTCACAAGAGGAGTACTCTACTCCTCTACTCACAATAGAATCCCCTATGCCACCAGACTTGAAATTCTCGGCTTAGACCAGGGATGTCAAACAGACGGCCTGCGGGCCGCATCCGGCCCGCCTGGGGATTCGGTAGGGGCCGCGGGATACAAAGCATTATTTAAAAAAGTCTGCCTCCACACACAAGGTCTTTGCGCAGCACCGGCTGGGGAAGGGAGAGAGAGAGAGAGAAAGCAGGAGGCGAGCAATATCGCATTGTGGTTGGCGCGCCCGGCCGTGCGCGCTGCCCACCACTCCCCGCTTACCCCTCCCTCATGTAGTCACGGAGACCGCGCTGTTTCTCGCCGTGCGGGAAAATGCGGCGGCGACCTGTGAGGACAGCCCTTGCCCGAGTGTCCCCGCTTGCTTCCTGGCAGCGAAGCCTCAAAATCTCCCCGTAGCACTCTGGCAGCTTTGAAAGGCTACCTGAGAGCAATCCGCCGCCGCCCCCGGCCTGGTGGTGGCTCCGTTTGGCCATGAGTTACTTTACCACAGAAGGCGGCTCTCAAGCCCGGCGCGGCGGCGGCAGCATCAGGGGGAGCGGCGGCAGCAGTGGCAGGGTTGGGAACGGGAACGGCGCCTTCCCCAGGGAGCAGCGTGGGAGCCGGGCCGCCACTGCCACCTCCCCCTGCGACGGGGGCAGCGGTGGCGACCGGAGCATCCCCTTCCCCGGCGGAGGACAGCAGGGCGCCTCCTGCCGCCGCTCCGGTTCCTCCAGCGGCGGCAACCGGAGCATCCCCTTCCCCGGCGGTGGACAGCGGGGCACCTCCTACTGCCGCTCCGGTTCCTCCGCCGGAGACGGGGGCAGCGGCGGCAACCGGAGCATCCCCTTCCCCGGCGGTGGACAGCGGGGCGCCTCCTGCTGCTGCTCCGGTTCCTCCGCTGGCGACGGGGGCAGCGGCAGCGACCGGAGCATTCCCTTCCCCGGCGGTGACCAGCGGGGCGCCTCCTCTGCCGCTCCGGTTCCTCCCCCTGTGACGGGGCAGCAGCGGCGACCCCCTCCTGCTGCTGCTGCGGTGCTGCCGCCACCTCAGCCTCACCCCACCGGCATCAGGGCTCTGCAGGCCCCGCCGCCCCAACAGTATCCTTGGCCACCGGTCTGGATGGAGCCCGAGGGGGGC
>JAEANM010003422.1:0-22429 GCA_017656035.1 Myanophis thanlyinensis
TAACTATAGTCCGGCCCTCCAACGGTCTGAGGGACCGTGAACTGGCCCCCTGTTTAAAAAGTTTGAGGACCCCTGTGCTAAACTGTGCACCTATTTTTCACGTTAAGAGATTTGTCTACCAGCATAGGCCATTAGGGCAATCTTTTATCATGCTTGTCTGAAAACAGCATGGTGTTCTCATGAGAACATATTTATTTTGGGAAATTTATATTGCCGCCTACTCGCTCACAGTGATTCAAGGCAGCTTACAGGAAATAAAAACACAATATAAAAGAAATAAAAATAATAAAATAACCTCCCCACCCCTGCGACAACACATGCTCATACCAGCCATTTAATGGACTCCATCCCGCTTTAAGTTCCCCAGTCCCACTGGCAGAACATCTTCAGGACTTCCAAAAGAGTGTCAGAGTGGAGGCCAGTCTTGACGTTCCAGAGGGAGGGAGCCACCACGGAGAAGGCCCTTCTGAGTCCCGCCAGATGTACCTCCTTAGGGGATGGGACCACAATATTCCTTGCTTTCTTGCTCTAATGGGTTGGGTGAATGTGATTGGCAAGAGATGGTCCCTCAGATAACGTGGTCTCAAGCCATGCAGGGCTTTAAAAGTGACAACCAGCACCCTGAATTGCACCCAGAAGCAAATTGGAACTAATGCAGCTCCCGTGGGAGAGGTGATATAATTGCACATCAAGATCTACACAAAACCATATGGGCTGCTGCATTTTGCACGTACTAGAGCTTCCATATGCTTTTCGTATATCTCAAAAGTTCTCATAGAAAGGTATTTTGAATAATTAAACACTCAAATGACTGAATATGACTTCGTAATCTTGTTTTACTGAAAGAATAATTACTTTTCTCCCTATTTGGTGCATTTCAAATGAATATATTACATTTTATAATATACACACATAAATGATATGTTCATTCTTTGCTAATATAATATGCAGCCAACTGCATTTGTTTTCTATAAAAGTATTAAAATGTTCAGGATTAAATGATATAAAATGGGGAAATGATCTCAATCATCTGAAAGCTGGGAACAGGCATTATCTCCCCTTCTAAAATTCTTAACATATTTCTTAATCACAGACCTATTAAACTTTGTAATGCAAAACTAAATTGTTCAGCACTTCAAGTCAATAATTCCAATTATTAGAATACGCTTGATCAATAATTAAGATACAGAATATATGGCAAATGCGTTGCTAGTGTTTGAAGAAGGGAAATATGAAATTGTAATTTTAAAAAATCTGGTTTTAAAAATGTGATATTATTCCAGTGAAGCAACTGATTTCAATATTAGGAAAAGAAGGTGTAATATTTTCTCACTGACGATCATCTAAAGTGAAGAATACAAAACTGTATTATCTTAAGCATTAACAAACACTATAAATCTCAAATTCAGCATTATTTGAATCCATACAAGTGCAGGTGTTTTCTGTCCTGAGGGTTATTCTTAAAGTAACATCTTGAAAGCCTGTTGAAAATCATTCTGTATAAAGTTACTATATTTGGGTTTCAAGAACAAAGATTGAGATGAATGAATATGTATTTTCCAAATCATTTGTATTAAAGGCTTTTAGAACTTTTTGTAATTTTATGGTCTCTATTTTTCTTTATAGAGCACATTGACTTTATTTAAAATTATTTGCTCATTTTAGAATTTGAACTTAAATGCTGAATGTTCTTGAATATATTAAGTAGAAAACTATAGGAACACAGAACAATTTTGACAAACCAAATTTAAAACATAGTTGACTTTATATAAATTTCCACAAAGCTAGCACAGGCCTAGAATATAAGATTTTCAGCCTGAGACATGTTCTTTGTATTCTTCTGTTTGTACTAGTGACGATGTACCTGACACTATCTTATAAAAATCTAAGTATTTTTATTATATAGCTTGAATTAATATTAAATACAGCATCAGATACACAAAAATACATATATGTTACTGTAGTCCAAAGTACTTTACAGTTTGCAACAGGTGAAAGGTTACATTTGACCAGTGTGAAATACAGAAAACACAATTGTTAAACACAATAACTGCAATTGATGAAAGTATTTCTTTGTAGTCTTTTCTCCAAACATTCACAGACATCAGCACGAATAAAAATGAACATTTAAGACTCAAGTGTATATTTATTGAACAGTTGCAAATTATTCTTGTGCATGAAAGTATACCCCATTATCAATTCTTAATTCCCTGTGTTAAATAGTTAATTAGCAAAATATTACAGTACATCTATTAAAAATAGCCTGTTTTTTAAAAGACTATTTTAAGTTAAATCATCTCTAATTTAAAAGATAGTTTTCTGTTAATGAATGTTTGTAAAAATAAAGTTTAAACATTATTTTCAGCCTAGACATCATGAAATATTTTTGAAAAGAACTTTTTGTACAGTAAGTGATCACTTATTTTTCAAATTTCATTGTACATAATTTTAGTTAATATGTGAACATATACAGAGAATGCCTCTTCCCAAACTGTCAGAAATGAATTGTTACTGATTTATTTAACGGATTGCACAAATATATTCTTAGTTCTTTCACACTAGCCAACTACCCTTATATTCCAAGCATTAGATTCTTACAAATACTTTAAGGCACGTTATAAATGAGGAATCCCTGCTTAGTCCTGCCTCAGAATTATTTATGACTCTCAAGCACTTTATGGCTTGGAAATGTTTTGTTTCAGAATCCTAGTGTTAAACAGAAGACAAGCAATATTAGAGCAAGGAGGTAATTTGATCTATATTTAAAAAAAATAAGGAAACATATAGTCCTTAATAAAATGAGTAATTCCAACTGAACTGCCTTTCCTAATCTAGCCAAGTGTTTTACCTAGATCCTACCTGTTTTTAGAGGGGTGCCAGCATGTGACTATACTAAATAGCTTACCAATAAGAACATAGCATACGTGTAACTCTTACGTCTTATTTGATTTTTTTAAAAATGTAAACACCTTGGAATGTGAAGAACTTAATACCCCACAAGATACTTGTGATTAAGCACCACAGCAGCTGTCCAACATGAGGAAGACAAACATCCTACTCTCATGATGTGTAGATGCAAGACATATGTCTAGCAGCACTGGGATTTACTTTCTGCTTTTAGGGGATCCAGGCCGAGTTTTAATTTATCAATGTCATTCTCTTCATTCGGGAAGGCCTTCAGGTTAGCAAGGATGTTTTCCACCAAGAACCGAGCAGCTTCATCAATGTTGATATTATCCTAGGAGACCAGGAGACAAGTTAATTTTTTTCCTGCATACAAGGATCAAGAGGGTTCATAATGCTTCAGTATAAATACGGGATCTAAATCTCTGCTTTTAGAGAGAATGTTGGAAGTAATTTATTCACAAAATATGTCGCTGTCCTTAGAACTTGTCTCATTTTAAACTGTAGCTGACCTTTGTAGGAATGCAACAAATTACGGTTGGAGAAAAACTGAATTTATGTTTTCAACATACACTATGTATTGGCATAGCATCTTTATTATGTTTTCTTCATTGCATGAGTCCTGCCAAACAGGCAGTAAACATTGTATATATTCAAACATGACACTGGGATCCATAAGTTGGTTTATTTGAACAGAGAAAGAATTGAGAGCTGCTGGACTATTTCTTTCTTGATTCACTATGGTAAAAGGCCTTGCTTATATAACTACCGGTATAGGTAAGAAATTGGGGCAGAATAAAATTGCCTATTTGGATCTGAATGTACAATGTATTACTGAATCCAAATCTGAATGTATCCTTTTTCAAAAAGAAAATGTGATACCTCAAGCACATTATCTCTTAATTAGTTAACAAGCTGTGGCTGAATCCAACTTTAACACTTGTGCCAGCATGGGAGTTGAAGTCCACAAATCTTAGTTGCTAAGGTTTGACCCCAGTGGGGTAGATGAAATAAAAATATAGTCATTCTAAAGCAAATTATGCAAGTTCTCTTCACTTGGAAAACTAGAGTTTAAGGTCATATTTAGCCAACATACAGAGTCATTGTATGTCATACTTTAAATAAATAAATCACGATGGTCTTGATTCATACAATATATAGACCAATAATGTACAGTTAATAAAACACATGTTATGTTCATACAGCCCACTGAATCACAAAGAAATAAACTATGTTGCTTGCCAAGTTGTGAAAACATAGCTCCCCCCACCCCCAAAAAATCATCACACTGAGGAAGTATTTAACTACTGAACTTTACAACTTTTGCTCAAGAACAGACCCAAGAAAAAATATATAGATTTTAATCAAATGTCAAATTTTCCACTTCTGAATTTTGCTTGTTTATCATAAGCAACAGATTCACAAGTAGGTATTTAAATGCTTATTCAGAGCAAGGAATGGGGGCTGCCACTTTCTTTTTTTTAACCCAAGCTTTCTGCCCGCAATCACTGTCCCATGCTGTTGTGTTGTTTTACTAAAAGGTCAGCCTGAGTTTGAGTTTTCGTTGTTCTACTTTTTTCCCATAAGCCTCAAAAATCCAAAAATTAAGGACAAGATCATTTATGTGCATAAAAGAACTAAATGAATGAATGTAAAGTTAAAATATGACTCAAAAGGATTATCCTGCTATGTTCAGCAGCTAGCAAAAATTTTCTTTATGTGCATGCCAAGCATCATTAAAGAAATATAGGCAATAACAAATCATTTAATGTTGGCAACATTTTAAAACCATTTTGATCCAACTACTCTGACAAATTTGAAGAAAAGAAAAAGGGATCATATAATGATTATGAAGCTCTTAATTATTTATTTTCATTGTTGTTAGAGACCTTACGGAGAATTTATTCCTATTTCATGTTTAGCTAGCTAGTTATAAGAGATAGAAGATGGAAAACATAGAATTCCATAATCTCATTATCACTTTTAAGTTTACATACTGGATCAAGACTGAAAAAATAGAATTACAATATATGTACAGGTCAGCATATGCTTTGTAAACATTGGGGCTTTTATATTATCAGAAAATGTAGATTTTCAAAAGAACGGAGCTGACACCATTAAAAAAAAAGTAGCTGTGTAAGATTTTAGCTCTTTTTTTTAGCTCTCTTTTTGCTGGAAAATAGAGGAAAATATTGCTGGCAATATTTAGTTATATATCTCTGCTTATTGATCAGTTTGCCCAAACCATTTTAATTTCTTCACTGAAGTTCCTCTTGATTCTTTGAGATCAATGTAACCAATAATATCTAAAATCCAGAAAGCAACAAGTGGTGGAATTCTGAATTAGCAGGACCAAGCTAATAAGGCTGTGTTAGGTCGGCAGGCCTGTTCTGAACACAGAGAGAGGTCCTTCTTTTAGGAATAGCCTTACCTTAGCAGAAGTTTCAAACCATCCAGCAAAGCCTCCCTCTTTGCAGAACTGATTCATCTGAGAAGGAGAAGGATTTTGGCTACTGTCTTTCTTCTGGTCACATTTATTGGCAAGTAGAATGGCTGGGATTGGGCTGCCATTGGGGAGCATTACTTTACTGTCCAAGTCATGTTTCCATTTAGAAACTGCCTCAAATGTTGATCCTCTGGTGACATCGAAAACTACAAAAGCTCCCACAGCTTCTTTATAGTATACTCTGGTCATATTTCCAAAGCGTTCTTGACCTGAAAAATAAATGGCAAAGTATTATAGAATATAGTATTAAATATTAAAGAGCCCAAGGGAGAATATTGGAAATTGAGCAGGATTTTGGAAATTGTATAATCAAAATACTTGGAGAAGTGGAAGACATTTAATCGAAGTTTTCCTAAATATGGTAACTATGGCAAAGTATGGTAAAACAAAGGTTAAATATAAATACTATAAATTAATGAATATTTAATGTTTATCATCTCAAAATATAAATGAAATTTTATTTGCATTTAAGGACTGAGAAAGGACTAGAATATAATTTGTTCGGTCTAAACTTGACTACATATACTGTATAGTCCTAGATATGTGATGTACACAGTTATGCAAAGGTAGAGATATACACAGAAAAAACATCGATATATCTAGAACTCAACAGTCCTAGAGATGTATGGATGAAAATAAACCTATTTTTGTAGGAGACACTTGCAGAGCCAGGGGGAAAAGTAAAACAAGGCATCAGTTTAGAATTGTTACATAGACACAAAAGAACAAAATCCATCCCCCTTTAAATGCGATTATAATAATAAACCAATTAAGTAGAACTTTCACGTCTGAATCTGGTTTTTCCATGCCTGACATTTGACAACCGAGTGGAATTTAGAAAAACCCTCAACTGGCCTGAAATTGGTTCCACTTAAAATCTGCCTTCAGCTTAACAATAATGTAACTGTTTATGGAAAAATCAGTTGTGAATAAATCCAGACAAATATAATCATGACAGAAAATTCACAGTTGCATATAATTTTAATTATGTAGTCACGATCTTCATGCAATAGTTCATAAAAGAGAGTTGGAGTGCTTGTGTTAACAGCCAGATATTAAGATAGTAGAACTCAGTAAATTACCAGAGAAATGAATATACATGTTGTGGTGCTAAAGATCGGATACTTGTCAAACCATATATTTTAAGTGTTCAATATCATGAGTATCAATAAAAGGAAACCATTTAAGTCCTTCACATTTCTAGAGAAATGAGAAGGAAATAAAATGTTCTTCATATGTTCATTAATGACATCTAAGATTTTCTTTCTGGAATCCAAAATAATTGGATTAATTCAACTCTGGGTCTTCATTTACAATAGTAATAGTTCATGCTCAAATAAAGCGTGAGATAAACCGAGAATGTGTTATATTCCTTACAACAGAAATAATAATGGTGATAAGATTTGATTACCTATGGATTATAAATATATGGGATGTATGTCAGGCATCTGGTTTTGTAAGTTAAACTTTATAACAACAGATATCCTGTTATGTACTCAAAATGTATCATCTCTCGTCTGGCCACAAACACCTTTCAACTGATTACATAATACAGATGAATCACAACACAAAGATTGAGCCATAAAGTCAATCATTAAGTATCAGATGTTGATCTCCTTCTACTAGAATTTTAAACAAGCTATCCCAAAGAGAGTAAGGTAAATATTTGATTTAATGGGCTTTAATTTAGCAGACTGGGGATTTAATAAAAAAAAATATTCTGGAATTTTGTCCACATTTCAGAAATCAGTCAAATTTTCACCAAACAATAGTTAAAATCTATTGCTTGATGAATAAGTTTGGACACTGTTTCCCTCAAAAGCAGGTGTTTCCTTCCTATTCTGTATTACCCTCTTTTTTCTTTAAAATCCATTGAATTGGGAGGAAAACCCCCCCCAGCAATACCCCTGACTTAGATGTAATATATTCTGTGTCAATACTAACAATCTCTAAAGTTTTAGGGGATTATTGCAATTATTATGATCCATAAAATGTATTTTTCCATCCACAAGTTTTCTGAGGGGCTGAAAAAAGCCATTTGCCATTTAATAAACATTTGATTTTTAGACAAACTTCTACCTATTTGTCTGTTTTACGGAGAGTTCCTATGCTCTTAATATATAAGTCCAGACAACTGTGAAGCAAACTTAGTGAATTCATAAGGTTTCAATGTCTAAACAACCACAGTAGAAACCTATGCAAGGCTGATAAAGCAAACATGGACTATAATTAAGAGATTGTTTAGGCAAAAGGCAAATCTCGACTTGTAAAAAGCCTCCATGCAACTATCTCTTAACCCTAATTCAGTCAAGATGAAGTACACATGTAAGTAGTTACTGCCAACTTATTCCTTCCTGGGACAGGCTCTTGGTCCTATTGAAAAACAACAATTCTAGTGTCATTTCTTCCTATGATATTCCTTTTCTCCATCTGCCCTTTCAAAATTTACCTTGGTAAAGGCTGCAAACTGACATTAACATCTCTACACAATAATGTGGGAGATTTTAGAAGCCATGGTGAAGAAGTACTCTCGTTATTCTACTTCATTATAAGATAGGATTTCCACAAAATATCTGGTGCGATAGGTTTTAAAAATGTAAGCCTCAAAGTGATGGATCTCCTCTACAGCTCTTTTTTCTTTTTGCTTAATGAAATGTTAAAATGACATTGAAGTTATTAAGCAACAGGGAAAGACCAGCTAGAACGGTTAGAGGAATGACCCAATTTATACCAGAGGCCGTTGTAACCTCTAGAATGTGCTTCCTCCTAGTTACTTTAAAGAGATTGAACAACTTTTTACCCCATTCCAAAGGATATTTGAATGCCTGCATGTAACAGGAAAGAAGGGGGAAAAATAATTTTCTGCATCAGAGCTGTCACTTCATTGTTTGCCAAAGCAGCTTACACACCCACTTCTGCATTCAGTCCATCAGGAAATTGCACAATTATGAGGGGGGAAAACCTATATGCCTTTTATATCAGTTGTAACATGTTGTAAAATTTCATGGCATTGAGTTATCAGAATAAGTGAATTTTTCACAATTTTTAGATAATATAATGGCATTATTATACTTCTTAGATTTAATTACGGGCATGTTTACTTGTAAATTATCCCAGGATTCTCCGGAATTTTGTTTATACTTGCAACAGCTGTAAAATGCTAAAATGGTTTTAATAAATAATGCTGATTTGCATTTGTACACTCACAACACATTTGCATTTAAAAAAATGTTCAGACCTGAATCAAAACCATGAAGTAATTCTATATGACATGTCCTAGTCTTCAATATAAATCTATGTGTCACCAGTGTAATTCAAAAGCATTATTTTTAAATTTTGGGACTCCAGCTTCTCAGGCTTCTGCTGCTTTTAATTTCTTTCCAAGAACTAAATTATTTTCTAAAGAGGAAGCAATTGAGGAAAGTTGTAGCCTTTGGTTGATATTGTGAGTATTTTCTTCCAAAAAATTAATGGTAATGTACACAATAAATTTCATTCCATTTTATGTTCACATCTCTTATAGCAGTAGCTTATAATGACCAGACAGCCATTTATAACCAAGTGGGGGAATTATACCTAAGTGTCTCCACGCCTAGATCTGTGTGCCTTCCACTCAATGTTAACTCTGAGTGAATGCCTGGACATGTGTCTCTTTTGTTGCAGTTTTCTTGGGAAAATTTCAGAAGTGGTTTTCCATTGACTCCTTCCTAGGGTTGAGAGTGTGAGTGACTAGCTCAAAGTAACCCAACTGACTTTGTGACTAGAACTCACAGGGTCCCAGTTTCTAGCCTGGTGCCTTAACCACAAAACCAACTGGCTTCTACTCAAGCCTATGTTTGCTATCATTGCTGAATATTTGTGTGATAAATCTTATTTGGTGATCTAAGTGATCTATCTTTCTATTTGCCCAGGCATTTGAGTTCCATTGTACAGAGTGCTTGGAATATACATTATTTTATTTTACGTAGGCCTGGGTTTTTTTTTATTGCACTATTGATTTTGCTCTTTTTCCTTATTGTTTATCTGATCATCAAATCTCACAAATTCTCCACAGATCTGAAAACGAGAAACACGCTTTGCTGTACAACTGAGAAAATAATGACAGATGAACAGATAAAAACACTGCATGTCAAGAACTCATTTCTATGGCTTCAATTTTTCAGTAACCACCAAATGTATAATCATCTAAAGCTGAAGAAGCAAAAAAATTCTATCGAGCAGCCAGTAACCGACACTAATGCATTCACAAAGCTAATTGTATGAGGGTGAAAAAAGCAGAGTTTTTGTAGAACAGAATTTGTTGCCAGATGTACTGCATTAAAATTCCTACAATCACGAGTTAAGATGAACTTTAGAAGAAGCCAAGATGAAAACAACACAATAAAACAACACAACTTGGGAGACTAGTCTCCCTATCTGCTCTGTTAAAAATCTTCTAACCTTGTTAAATCGCATACACTGTATACAGAAAAAAAAACCTTCCACAGGATGAAGATTTATTACAGACTTTTATTATTTATTCATAGTTTCTATAGTTTATTTTTCCACATGTATAATTCACTTTTGAAAATTCCTCTCTACTCATTCATTGAACATTTGTTCTTTATTTTAGAGGATTCAAATTTCTAAGTACATTGATAAAAAGATGTTTATTAAAAAGTATTGTTTCCTTCCTTAGAAGCAATCTGAAAATGTGCTAAAATTAAGACTAGGGGATTTCCATTCACAAGGGTTTCCTCATGTGATAATGGAATGAGCAGTCATTTCCGTATTCTATCATGTCCTTCCACAACATAAAACTAAAGGAACAAGCCGCAGAAACTCCTTCATGCGTCAAGCACTTCTTAGCCATGTATTACTGAGGTCTTCTGTAGTACTCAGCCCCCCCATTGGGACAGCAGCTCAAATACAATCTGCTTTTGCGGAATCTACTAATGTAAGTTAAGCAGGCAAATTATTTGGACCAAGATCAAAAAAGCTACTTTAGACATACTTGGGCCCTGGCACGCCCCCAGAAATAGCTTTTCTCAACAGCTGACTCTCAAGTCATATCAGAGCTCTGGGATAGAGCCCAATATGATCTGAACCATGATTTCACTCTGGAAAGCCATTCACTGAATCTTACAAAAAAACCCAAACAAACTGAAATGGATTAAAAGATGTAGTTCAACACCATTATCAATCTCTTTCCCAATTAATTTTTCCAGTAAACAAAGATGTATTAATGTGCAACCAATAGTGGGATGCAACCAGTTTTACTACCGGTTTGGTGGGTGTGCGCGTGCACCGTCCTTGCTGCTATACGGCTTCCAAACTGCAGCTATTGAGTTAACCTGAAGCAGCCCAGGTGAGTAGGAAGGCTGCGGAGATGCGGAAAACAGCTGTGCTGCACAATTTAGCTGAGCTAGAAAGAAAAAAAAGGGGGATATAGGACAGGATAGAGCAGGGGCGGGTGGGCAGGATCAAATGCTCATCACCAGTACTGGTTCGCTAGAACCGGTGCAACCAGACAGCATCCCATCACTGTGAACTATACATTTGGGAGGTGAAATATTGGTTAATGTCTCTTAAAAATAGTAAAAATTAGATTAAAAATCTAGGCTTTTGTAAACAGGGCAAAAGAAAAAAAGACCCTATTTGCATAAGAATTAGTATGGCTCCTTAATTTCAGTACTTTTCCATTTGATGGAGTAGTTGTACTCTTGGAACTGTAGTGTGAACTCAATCTTTTCCATACGCTATCTTTCAAACTCTATAATCCCCAGTTAGAATGGTCACTGAGTTTACTGGCCAGAGATTAGGAGAACTAGAAATATAACAGATTTAGAAAACACTAGGTTGGGGAAGGCTGACGTTCTTCTATATAGATAGTGATCTCTCTGCTGCCCACATCCTTAACTTCTATCTAGGGGTTTATTTTAACTTTTTTTTTCAAATATAACTTTCCTCTTTATATTTAAAATAGCATGCCCACATTTTTCTCTCTACAAGCTTTAAAATGGAAGATACTGGGTTTGATTACATTAGCATTGTTTGGCAGTGCTTTTCACAATCATCTAAAAATAAAGCCATTGGCAGAATCTGTACATTATACAAACCATGATATGGTTTTTCCAAAGGTGCTTTTACAAAGGCAGCTAGACTTTGGGGTTTGTTTAGTTTTTTAAAAAAACATTTTGATGTTTCTCATCAAAGCTTCTTCTTCAGTTTAACTTAGATGAGAAGCAAAACGTTTTAAAAGAAAAAAAAAACAAAGTCCAGTTGCCTTTTGGAAAAGCACCCTTGGAACAACAATGACCTGGATGATTGACAATCCCCATAGACATAATATGGTTTCCTTCTCTTTGCCTTAGTTCTATAGCAAGGCTTATGGTTTATAAAACTGGCCTAACACTGTATAAACCTTGGTCACGATGGCTTATTCTACACACTACACACACTGACACATTCACATGTGTTACAGTGAAAACGTGTTCTTTTCCAACTGGGAACAACATACAAGTATTTCAATTAAGAGAGTTTGACTTACATTGAACAGTAATGTACTTATAAACTGACACCTTTCATTTTTGTTTATATAAGCATTCAAGTTGGCTAACCAATAGTGCAATAAAGCTTATAGAAGGGCACTTTTTGAGACCACAAGTTGCAATACATATATACTGTATATGCCCAACCTCTTAACCTTAATAAAACCTAGCAGATGAATTTGAGCAGCAGGTACTAGGTTGATATGTGTTAACTTTGATTAAGTTTTGGGGCAGCTATTTTCTATTTTGTGCAAAGACATTGTGTGATCCAGCCTGTTAGGCTAATTTATGGCTCAGCTGTGCAAATACAGAAAATCATTTAATTAAGTAACCAGGTAAAATATGTTTCAGGAATGTAGCCAAACTGAACAAACTCTCTCCTCAATTTGCTTGCTTTGCAGACAAGGAATTCCCAATCCTAGTCTTTTTCCCTTCCACATAAATCTGTTTAGCTAGCATAGCCAATAGTTAGGGTGGATTTATAGTCCATCCCAGCCAAAGGCCACCAGCAAGAAATAATTAGACAGAAGGCAGAGGTCTTCTAAAGGAGCAGTATTGTTGGTAAGCTTTATTGGCAGATTGCCTGAATGTATCCAACACACTAATAATTCAGTTGTGTTGAAGTTTTGAAATGATGCCATTGGTGAAGTTTGAAAAAAGTGAAAGGCGGTTCAGAAAACTCAATATAAAACCAACTAAACCTGTTGTGGATTGTAAGAAGCGAGTAAACCACAAAAAAAAAAGCAAGTAAACCACAAAATATCTATATACTAGGCCCGTGATGGTAAACCTATGGCACACATGCCAGAGGTGGCACGCGGCACCCTCTGATGGCACATGAGCTGTCACCCCCAGTTCAGCTATGCCATGCCAGCCTCCTGCTAACCAGCTGCTCCTTGGGTCTCTGCAGTGCATGCGTGGGGGGTGGGGCATGTGCAGGGTTGTGTGAGTGCATGCATGGGGGAGACACATGTACATGCACCGGGGGGGCAGGGCACACGCAGGGTGTGTGTGGATGTGCGGGCGCCTGCAGGGGGACCACATGCACACACATGCACGAGGGTCAGGGCACATGTGCTGAGCTATGTGCACATTGCATTTTGGGGGTTTGGGCACACAGGCAGGCATTCGTGCCCTCGCGTGTTTATTTTGGAAAAGGTTAGCCATCATTGTACTAGGCACTTACTGAATAATTTCTTAAATCCTTATATATTCCAGGAAAAATTCTTATGCTATATACCACATAATCTCTACTCCCACTGTACATTTATAAATAGGAAGTGTCACTCATGAATAGGTTGGGGATTCTATCACATCCTTTTTTTTACCATACAATTATCCCAGCATGTCAGTGGAGAACTAATATGATTTTCTATTCTAGAGGAAATCAATTTGAAGGTTAGATGTAATCTCATTTTAACAATACTACAGGTAGCCCCTGCTTAACCACCATAATTGCAGGAGTGTCAAACTGGCGGCCCGTGGGCTGGATGTGTCACATGCAGGCCACATTCTCCCCCCAGGTCTGCGAAAATATCGTGAAACATGTGATGGCAACGTGACGCTGCAAGTTTGATACCTGTGATCATTGGGATGAGAATCTCGATCATGGAGCAAAGCGGTCATTAAGCAAGATGCCATGTGACCATTTCACTTAATAACCACACTCAGCACACCTAGTTCTTGGAAAGCAACCTGGTGGGTCATTAAGTGGAATCCCAAGTAAGGGATGTGGGCTGCCTCAAAGAATTGGAGGAGCCCCAGCACAAGCTGTACGTGAGTCTCTCTCCACTCAGGAGCTGAAAATCCTCTCTGCCAGAATCCAAGCAGGATTTTCAACCCCTGAATAAGAGAGAGTTGCATCTGCCCTGTGCTGGATCTTCATCCCCACAAGGCATCCCACATTGCTTGCTGTACTTTATAATGCTGCCACTCCACTCAGAAGCTGAAAATCCTCCTTGCCAAAACCCAAGCAGGATTTTCAGCCCCTAAGCAGAGAAACACTTAAATGGGTCTGCCAGGGCCTCCCCTGTCTTAAGGCACCTCGTACTCTCACCTTACCTTACTTATACTTTTATTTTACACCACACTGCCTCTCATCTGTGGCTGAGAAATTTTGCTTGGATTTGGGGACAGACCTTTTCAGTTAGAGGGAGAGATGTCTCAGCAGGTGGCATTGACTGCAATCTTCCATGACAGCTTCCCCACTGACTTTCTGGGGAAGCCGTCAGGAAAAGATTGTAAACGGAAATCATATATATGATCATCGGGCACTTGGCAATTCAGCCATAATTGTGAATGGGTTGCCAGGTGCCCAGATTCCAATCACATGACCATGGAGTGCTGCAATAGCCATACTTTTGAGCACGGGTTGGAAATTCCTTTGTTCAGCACCTTCATAATTTTGGTTGTTAAATTATCATTAAATAAGGACTACTTGTAGCACTGACTTTAAGGCAGTCTTTGGGCTGCAGACTTCACGCTAAAGTATTTTCCCTTGCAGTGTTCTTATCCTATTTTTAATTAAAGAAAAAACCAGCAAATTGATATGGTCTTTTGTGATGTCCTAAAAACTATGAACTATGGTAAAAAGATTTCTCATTATTTGTGCAGAATTTTAAGTTCAAAAGATTAAGAGTTTAAGACTGTAAACAAAGCAAATTGTAATTACATATAGACACATGAACTTAAAAAATTTTCTACAACTTTTCAGTTTTATTTAGTATCTTCTTGTTGAACCTAGAAGGCTTACACACTATTATGCTCTTCTGAGTTGATTTAATAAATGTATTGGCCTGATATGGATTAAAGAGGATTTAAATTAACAATCTCATGACTGATTTCTGATTTCTATAATGGGAATTATAGTCTGAACTAGTTGCTTAGTCAGCTTCTTTCACTGGACAATCATTTTATTTTTATAGAAATCAGCTTTAAACAAAACTTAAATATTCTCCAATATTTAATCGTACTTTTCTATATGCCTCAAAGATTGACAGTTTTGATAGTGTACTAGCTGAAAATTTTTCTTTGTACCTATATATTGCAATACTTGCGATAAAAAGAAGACTGAGCAGTTGTGCAGAATGACTATCACATGTTGCAACAGGAGTCACACCCTTTTACAAAAAAAATTGCAATTTGGGGAGAACTCACACATTTGGCTCATGAGAACATTCAATACTGCTAACAAAATGCCACTTGTAAGTCCTATGCTACATCAACAGTCTTTCTCATATATTACATATATACACACACATAATTGTTATTCAGATAAATTAAAGCAATAGCTAAATTCTTAAATATTTTGTGTGGCAACTGCTAGCATTCTCATTCCCTTGAAACTGAAATAGGAGTGGAGTAGAAGGGGCCTAGCTGGATCATGGGGAAACTATTTCTCTACTGCTTGCAAAATCTGCTGAATGATTTTGCAAGCGATTTGCAAACAATACCAAATTTTCCATAGCAATACTCATCATATACAAACACATCTTTGAACAAGGATTTCATAGATGTAAAAAGATACAGCATTATTTTCCATTTTTTCCTCAAAAGTTTATTTCCTACCATTGGAATACACCATTACATAATAGTTTTATTAAATAGATTTTTAAGCTTCAAAAATTAAAACCTCAATTGAAAAGCATTTGTAAAAGGCTACAAAATATTTGTTGCATGCTGGTTTGGTAATTCTAGGAGTTGAATTCAGCACATCTTAAAATGGTAAAGACTGAGAAATGCTGCTTTAGCCACAGCACTTATATGAAGTGATAGGTAGTTCACAAAAACATATGCCTTTTATAAAATACATTACTCTAAAAATTATCAGCTCTAATAATCTAAATGTAATCCTCTCATCATCACTTAAACACAGGCCCCAAACAGTATGCTTAACACCCAGTTTCAGGGGAAAGGTTAGAGTCTAAATTGTGTTTAGCTCTGTAAATTGGTTTAAAGGCAGAATTTGATGTATCTAAGAAAAAACTAATTCAATTTGACTTATCCATAAGATCACACAAAAGACAGCAATATAAAACTTCATATTAAAGTTCTCTGCAATTTACCACTTCTAGAACAATGAAAAAAAAAAGCAAGCTGAAAAAAAGTTTACTGATCAGGAGAGCAAATGTCATAAATCTCACAATTGCTTTTCAGATATTTACAATTTTCAAGTGACCACCAGTAAAACACACAAAGAAATCTCTTCCAGTTCTTCTTGAGACTATCTGGAAAATTATAAAGGCAACACCAAAGTATATGTGCTTTCCTAAACCCATGCCATAGCTGTCACTATCAAACAGATGAAACTTTCTCATCACATGAAAGTTTTAATCTTTTGAAATGTTACTATAAACAGTTGCTCAGAAAACTCTTGGCCAGACAGGTTAGGGTTGATTAAAGCTGGAACTGTAACAAAAACAGTATATATTTGCCCATCTTTAAAAATTTTAAATTACATCCTGATGAATGTACCGTTTCTGCTGAGAGCATATGCACTGAAGACAAATTCCTTGTGTGTCCAATAACACTTGGCCAATAAAGAATTCTATTTTATTCTAATTTGTGTTAAGGTTTATTAACTTCTGGCATTTTTCCTGAATGAATTACCCTTTCTTCATAGAACATACCTGGATAAACTGTAGAAGAAAACACCCATCAAATCCAGTGTACATACACTGTATAAATCAACACAGGATCAAAGCTACTAGTAAGCATATCCAAAACAAATAGATTCTTCCAAGTTAGAGCAAATATACTTGCAGAATCCTTAACAAGCTTCCACCACACACCCCCAAGAACTCAGAATAGTACAATTCAATCCAGCACAATTTACTCTCATACTTTCTCTCGAGCTATATAGAAAGGGAGCAAAAGAGCCGGCTTGTTAGAAATTGAGTAAAAGGGACCTGAAGTTGAAGCCTCCCCAATTCCTTTCAGGGAAACTTCAAGGCACTATTAATGCGCCCCGTGATCTTTTATCTTACGGAAGGGGGAACCAAGTTGCAAGTTGCTCATAAGGTCTCCGACTACGCAAAGGGCACCTTCCCCCTTTTCCAGCTGAAGAAAAACCCAGTCTGGCCGGATTGTCCGTTTTCCCAATTTCTCCTGCCTACGGCTCACCTGCGATGTCCCAGAGCTGCAACCTGATCAGAGTCCTGGTGTCCCAGTTGAGGACTTTGAGAGCGAAATCCACCCCGATGGTAGCCCGGTAGTGCTGAGAGAAGAGCTGGTGGACGTAGCGCTTGATGATGCTTGTTTTGCCGACACCCAACTCCCCGATGACTAAAACCTTAAAGAGATGTTCCCGGTTCTCCGGCACTCCGACGCCGCCTCCGCCTGCTCCAGCCATTCCGGCTTCGCCACTCAGCCGGCTTCCAACCCTTCCTCTACCCGCGGTCGTGAGAAAACCCGGCAGGGGTTTGCGGGAGCAAGAAAGGAAAAGAGGTGTGTGTGTGTGGGGGGGGGGGGGGAGGGTTGCGTGGCTCCTCACCGGGAGCTTTCTTTGTCCCAACGCCGCTTCTTTGGCGGGAAGAGGCGCTCCCGACAGCCGGCAGACTCGGAGGGGGAAAAAAAAAAGAAGAAGGCGGGAACCACCTGACTGGAGTCACAGGACGCGGAAACCCGGCGGGTTATAAAACTTGTGAAAAGGGGCGGAGGCCGTTCGCTCTCCCCCTTTTAAGAGGCGCTTCTTCGCCAGGGGAGGAAACTTCTGGCCAAAAGTGCGCTTCCCTCAGCAGCTTTTATTTTGAAAGGATAGCGGCGGGGAGGTAGGAGGGGAAGCAACGGAGAAGGACAGCTGCGTTTCTGCGCGGACGGCACCTCTTCAGCCAAACGGGAAGAAAGGCGTAGCCGCCTCTCTTGGATGCTCTCTGAGGTGGGGAAGAACGGAGCAAAATGCCTCCGGCCAGGCGGATGGAGGAAAACAAAAGGGCAGCGGTTGTCTCTAGTAGCTTGGTTGCTATACTGTCGGCCTCCTTACGAAACTCGCCTTTTGCATTAGAATATAATTGAATAACAGAACTTGGAAAGGACCTTGGAGATATACATGCATACATCCGAATCAGACTGTGTTGTTTCTCTGTGTCCTATAATGTATGTGGGTATAAGCATATTTTTGTAATTTATTTTATTATTTATGTCATGTTTATACAGGGTATATCGGAGGTGGTGACCCTTTGAGAGCTGTATGCAACGAAATTTCATTTTAATGTATGCTGATTGATGTACCATTTAAAGTGACAATAAAGTTATTCTAAGGATAAGTCTGTAAGGCAGTGGTGGCGAAGAGTGTGTGCTATTCACACCTGCGTGCGGCTCTTCCACGTGCTGCATGTGCAACTGCACCATGTGCACATGCATGCAGCTTTTACACGTGTAATGCACACGCGCTGCACACAATCGCTTGTGCATGCTCAGGAGAGCTCTGAAAACCAGCTGGATTGTCTGCTGCAATCACACGCATGCACAGCGGAGGCCCAAAGATGAGCTGGGTCTCTGCAAGCGCGCATGTGTACATGTGCAGCTGGAGATAAATTGGCCGACAGCTTGTGTGCCCAGCAAGATGGCTCTGCGTACCACCTATGGCACCCGTGCCATAGGTTTGTCATCACGGCTCTAAGGTCTTCTATTTCAACCCCCTGCTCAGGCAGGAAACCCTGTATCGTTTCAGACCAATGGCTGTCCAGTCTCTTCTTGAAAACTCCAGTGTTGGACATTTTCTGGAGGCAAGTTGTTGCACTGGAGGCATTGTTCCAGTTTTTTAATTGTCACTTCCTCCTGTTTACCCCTTTATTCTTTGATGGGCACTGTGTAAAATCACAAATCACACACTTCACCACTGCTGCTGCTGCTGATTCCATGAATAGTAAGAGAAAGGAACAGGCAAAGGCTTCTGAGTGTGTTCTTCATCCAGGAAATACTACAAGTTTAATCCATACTTCCAAACTGTCTACAAGTCCTACCTCCTTTACATTTTTGCACCAGGTGGCTTCTTGTTACAACGCTATTAAGGATCTAGAGGAAAGGCCTTTCTGAAGATGCTCTTTGTCAAACAAGTGAAAGGCCATCTGCTATAAGTGTAGTTGGCACTCCCTCTGCTTGTGGGAGTAACCAAGATGATCATTTTATTGTCATCCATTTAATTACCAACTAAATTTAATATTCTCAATCCTTCCTTCCTCTCCGTTGGGCTTAAATTCAAGTGCAATGATGTAACTCGTCTGATGCAATTCCTTTTCCCCTGTGTTCTGATTTCCCCTTTCCATTCTTGCAACCATGCCAGATGGCATTGTATTGTATTGCTGCTTCTCTCTCTGGGAAATGTGTGCCTGGAATGCATGTATTCTGAGCCTGTGTTTGGATCATACATGTAAATGTTGGTCAAATACAGGCTGCCTGAACTTGGCTTTCAAGAAGAGATTAGACAACCATTTGTCTGGAATGGTATGGGGTCTCCTGCTGGAACAGGCGGTTGGACCTCCAACCCTTATTCAGTGTTCTATAGTGGTTCTGAGTATGGGGACAGTCTGTTCATGCAGTGTTTTGTACAGTCCTAAAAAGAAAGATGTAGTCCTTGACTTAACAACCTTAGCAACTTGGCAACCATTTGAAGTTATGACAGACCTCCCCCAAAAGGTACTTATGGCCCAAATTCAAAGTTCTTATGGCTGCACTCTCAGGTCATGTGACTGCATTTTGGGTGCTTGGAAGTTGGTCAGCATTTATGGCCATTTGCAGAGTCACGGAGTCACATGATCACAGTTTACAGTGTTTTTGCCTGGAACCCGTATTCTGACAAACAATACTCATAGCAAACAATGGGTTTGTTATAAACTGTGGCAAACACCATTGTGTCAGATTTCTGACTGCTGCAAACAGGAGGTTGTAAAATCCATTGCAGTGACGTGATAACCTGTTGAACGACTGTCATGACTTACAACTGTTACTGCAAGCTCCATTGCAATGGTAAGTTGAGGAATACTTGTAAAATAAAGTATGGTATAGAGAAAATAAGACAGAAGCCCTGAAACAACTTTTGATGGTATTACAGAATTGAACAAGATTTTGTGATTTTCCCTTTTGTCAGGAAAGTTTGGGCAGATGATTATTGCTGTTCCCTTCAATTGTTCAGCTGCCTTTGCCTTGTGGAGGTTGTATTTGCTGAGCAGCCTGATTTTTTTCATTATGCCATGGGGAACACTAGATAGACACATCCAAATAGTGTAAAAGGTGGTGGGTTTTTTTAATAGAATAATCTGTGTATACCTGTCACCTAACTCAATGAGTATCGTAGGTGGATGAATGGATGGTAAAATTAATGGTGGAGATGGTGAAATTGACTGCTTTGGTTAAAGAAAAGACCTTCATGGCCCCTCCACTAAGTGCTAGTCTGTTTGTAAAGAATAGTCATAAAGTAATCCTTTAAGCTGTCTTCTGTGTACCTTCACTATCAAGCATGCTCTCAGTAGATATGAAAGTAAATAAAAAGTAAAGAAGATGGCATTGATGAGAACATGGCTTAAGCCCAAAACAAGCAGGAAGTATGAGGAAGGGCCAATTATTTCAAAAAAATTGTGGGGTTCCTGAGGATTTGGTCTCTTATTTCTCCTCATCATGAGGCTTCTGAGGAAGATCATCTATTGGTTTAGGGTCATGTGTGACAAGTATATGGATGGCACTGTGTTGTATGTACATCCTGGCTCCTAGCTGACCAATCAATGCAGCCAAGGGCTTCTCCTAATTCCTGGAGGTTGTTGGGTCCTGAATGAAGAGGAATAGATTTAGACTCAACCTTAGCAAAACCAAGTGGTTGTGGGTGCTTGATCCTCCCAACTTTGAGGATTTTCCTCCATGATCCTGAATAGGATTACATTGTCTGACTCAAAACTCTGGGGATCTTCCTGGATTTTCCATAAATTCAATTTGTTTACAACTTGTTCCTGGATTGAGAGGCCCTCCTCATAGTCATTCCTTGGTCACTTTACAAGAGGTCCCCTTATTGCTGCCCTTGTAGCCTTCAGAAGCTATAGGTGTTCCAGAATGCAGCAGCACATACACTGATGCACAAGCCTTCCTGTGGCCATAAAATACCTCTGCATGGTGAATGACACCGATTGTCAGTTAGTTTTAGATACATTTCAAGCTGCTGAATTGCTAAACTCCTACATGGCCAAGGGCTTAACTATCAGAGGATGCATTTCCCAAAGTGCAGAAGTGAAATTCAGCAGGTTCTAGCGGGTTCGCTAGAACCGGTAGTAAATTTTCTAAGCAGTTCAGAGAACCGGTTGTTAAATCTCCTTTTGTTTTTTTTTCCACTTTACAGGGTTAATCCTGTAAGGAAGGCAGGAAAAAAACATTCTGGTGTTGTTGCTAGCATAATCTTTATTGCCCTGCTTACAGAAACTGCCCACCCAGTCACATACTCCACGCCCATAGAATCGGTAGTAAAAAAAATTGAATTCCACCACTGCCAATGTGCTTATCCATTTTTTGTGCTCTTCTGCAGAAGTTGCCTTGCTTTGGGTTCTGTCAATTAAGTAGTGCCATCCCAGGAGGTAAGGCCTCTTTGTTGCTGTAATTTTCTTTGGAACAGCATATTTTGGAAATTGGTATGGTTTCTCACTTTCTAATCTGGTTTTTTACCAGACACTGGGTTTGGATGGTTGAATAGGCCCTTTTAAATTGTGGTGGGTATGAAAGATAATATGTTGCTCCATTTTAGACAATGATTTTTATATGGTAAAATGCTATTTCTTTTAACTTTATCAAGCCGCCTATAGTTGGATGGTCTTGGAACTCAAGAAAAAAAGACAGATAAAATATTTGGAGGGGCATTGCAAATATTTCCAAGCTTCCAAGGACTATGTTTTAAAAGTAATTAAAAATCCTGAGTCAAAAAGCATCAACTGATTTCAAGAATGAAATGCAGAATAACCATATTCCTTTGCGTAGTAAACCCTGGTTTCACAGTGGTAAATTTCTATACTTCAGAAGAAATTTAAAAGAAAAACTTGGCATTCTTAATTAGAGCTATTTGCTTGATAATATAAAGTGAGATGGATTATGTCACTTTGGAGATTAATAGGCTGCATTCCTAATGCTTAAAAGCTTTGAAGTTCTGTCCTGAAAATCAATTTCCCAAGCTCTTAGAATTAATTCTGAACTTCAAAAGATTCTACCAGTAGTACATTTAGGTTCCTACCCAGGAGCATGAAAATGTCATGAAAGAAAAATAAGAGATGTCCTGAGTTTAATGATCCAAATAAGATAGGGGATGAATAGAAATAAGAAAATAAACACTATGGATGTCATTCTCTGTATATCCTACAAAATAACCATGTGGAATGTCTGTGGAAATTCTGAATCATCTCAGTCATAGTTTTCCCAAAGATGCTTTTTACAAAAGGCAACTGACTGTCAGCCTCCATAGAATCTCTATATAGTTCCTGCTGAAAACTTTCCATAATGTTCTTGCTTCTAACTGTCTTAT
>JAEANM010003423.1:0-22426 GCA_017656035.1 Myanophis thanlyinensis
TCCAAATTCCAGGGTATTTTGCATAGATGTTTTATCCATAAATCTGGTAATCAAGCTTTTCTCCTTACCAACAGCCTTCTGCACAATCTTGTCCTGTCTGATTCTTCTTTGAGGTGGCCATTTCTGACCACCACTTCAGCTGCCTTCAGGAAAGGGAAAGCCAGCTGAGGAGAAGATTTGTGATCTCTCCTCGACCCCTGGCAGAGCCCATGTTTTCACCACCTCTGTGGGATGGTTATAGCCCCGAAGCCAAATGGACTGTGCAGAAATGGACAGACTAACTCTGGAATTAAAAGAGAAGAAAGTGTCAGAGTACTATAAGGTGTGGAGAAAATGGTATGAATGGATACATAAAAGAAGTTGTAAATAGTAGGAAAGTATATTGTTGGCTATAATGAATGTATATATATTATGAATGTATATATTATATGATATGAATTTGGTTAATTGATGGATAAAAGAATATGTAAAAGAAATAAGGAAGATAAAGTGTTAGAATAGTATAAAAACAGTATTAATTGTGTGATCAACACAATTTAAACACCAGTGACATAGGTACTGCCAAAATTGTACTGTAATTGTAAGAATTGGGTATGTGAATAGATTTTGTGTATTTTAAAGTGTATATATTTAATAAAGTTTGTTTTTAAAATTAAAAAAAAGAATATGCCAATAAACCAAGTGGATGGTTAGCATATAAATTAAAACAGGAAAGGGAGAAAAATATCATACAAGTATTACAAGATGAAAATGGAAAGGAATAACATAAACTGGAAGAAAAGAAACAATTGATTAAAGCTTTCTACAAAAATCTCTATAAAGAAGATAAAGTGCAGGAAGAGGATTTGAAAAGATACTTAAAGGAAAATCCCCTGAAAGAAGTAGAAGAAAGACATAGAGAACTACTGAATAGGGAAATAACAAGTACTGAATTAAAAAGGGCAGTCCAGAAACAAAACAAAATGGAAAGACTCCTGGACTGGATGGTTTACCAGGGGAACTGTATAAAATGTTATATAAAAATTTGGAACTGATCCTGTTGCAGATATACAATGATATATTGGAAGGAGCAAAAATACCTGATTCCTGGACAGAGGCATACATTTCCATTATTTTAAAAGAGGATGCTGAAAGCAAACAGATAAAAATTATAGGCCAATCTTGCTTTTAAATGTGGACTACAAAAATTTTATTATGGCAGAAAGATTAAAATTGGTGCTGAATGAAATAATATACTGAGATCAAAATGGCTTTTTACTGAAAAGACAAATCAGATACAGTACTAGAATGGTGATGAACATTTTATAATACTATGAAGCGCATCCAGAGAAACAGGTAGCACTAATTTTCTTGGATGCCCAAAAAGCTTTTGAAAATGTGAGCTGGCAGTTTATGTTCCAGCAGACGAGAAATATGGGTTTAGGGGAGAAATTCGGAAATGTGATTCAAGCAATTTACAGTAAACAAAAGGCCAGAATGATCGTAAATAGATATTGCATGGAAGAATTAGAAATTAAAAAAGGGGTTAGACAGGGATGAACAATGTCCCCTCTGCTTTGTTAATTTTTTTGCTAGCATTTTGGTCCTCCCTTTGTTAATTTTCAATCCTGCCACTTTTCCATATTGGTGGAACTACAAGAAGAATTAAGACTACAAATTGAGAAAAAAAATAGGAATTTGGTTGACAGGAAGATGTTCCACAATAAAGGTGGATAATTATACAATTTTTTTGCAGAAATTAGAAAAAGATTTAAAGATTTGGAGAAATTTACAACTATCTTTACTGGGGAGAATTGTGGTAACTAAAATGAATGTTTTATCTAAGTTATTATATTTATTCTGAACAATTCCAATACAATTAGGGAAACATTTCTTTGGAAAAATTGGATAAATTAATCAGAGGATTTATATGGCTGGACAAGAGACCAAGAATTAGTATGAGAACACTTCAAGACAGTAAGAGCAGAGGGGGATTTGGACTCCCGAAGTGGGAATTATATTATGGGCAGCGGGATTATTATGGATAAAATAATGGGTAAAATTACAGAACAAAAGGACATTAACAATAGAAGGACATGATTTACAGGCGGGGTAGCATGCCTTCTTATGGGATAAACAAAATAAAACACATTTGTATTTCTTTCGGCACAAAATTATGGAGGCTTTAATTGGAATATGGGAAAAGGTTAAGGAAAAGCACTATATAAATTTGCCCAGATGGATTTCGTCCATGGAAGCAATAATCTACCCAAATACACAAGAAAAAGAAAAGATGATAAGATACAAAGAGCTATTAGACAACCAGGGAAATTTAAAATCCAAAGAAGAATTAATGGATTAGAGAGTTAAACTTGATTGGTGGCCATATATTCAAACACAAATGAGATATAAGAAAGATAAAGAAGAATTTGGAATACAGGGAACATCATATAAATTGGATCAAATTTTACTAGGAAATGAGGATAAATTTATATCACAGATATATAACTACTTATTGGAGATTGATATGGAGGAAGAAATAGTTAAAGGAGTGATGATAGTGTGGGCAAAAAATATTGGGCGAAATATTCAGATGGACGAATGGGAAAGATTATGGAATGTGAACTGTAAACTTTGACTGCCTACAGGGAAAATCAATATAAAATGTTCTTTCGTTGGCATCTATCACATGCGAGATTGGCCAGAATGTATCCTAATATGAAACCAGGATGTTGGAAATGTAATAGCAAGGAAGGAAATTTCTACCATATGTGGTGGCAATGTCCGAAAGCTATCAGTTTCTGGGAACAGGTGAAGATTTGGGTATACGAAATCGTGGGAATAAAAATAGAATTGAAACCAGAAATGTTTTTATTAGGCATATTAGACCCTAAAATTCAAAAACACTTCCAATATATTATTATAAATATTTTAACAGTGGCAAGAACTACTTACGTGAAAAATTGGAAACAAGAAGATAAATCACAAAAGGAAATGGTTACAGAAATTTTTTTTGAATGTGAGGAGCTAGATAGATTAACATTAAAAATGAAGGGCTAAGATGACAAGGAATATTATAGGGTATGGAACATGGTATACAATTGGATAAAACAGAAAAAGGAAATGTAAATACACATATATGTAAATAGATAAGAAATATTAAGAGAGATATGTTATGTAAATATATAATGCAGTAAGGTTAAATGTTGGATATTTGTATTTTACTGTACTTTATAATAATAAAAATTAAAAAAAAGATAATGAAACATTTGGAAACCAACCCACAAGATCAGAGAATGAACCTCCGTTCCCATCCTACATCTGAGCTACAGATATTCAGCACCATTGCAAATAATGTCCATTTCTGAAATTATTTTACCTATAGTTTCTGTCTCACACATACAGACATTGAAATATTTGCACTGAGAAGGAAGGAAGGAAGGAAGGAAGGTGCTAGCAATTTGATTCTCTTTCATCTATTTTCCTATTATGGACCTGCTAGAAGCTCTTTGGAAGTTTTGAGATACATAAATGGTTATCCAATAGTTTCAGAACCCTCTTGATGCTCAATTGAAGGTTGAATTGGCATCAGAAGAAATAGAAACCTTTAATACAGCCATATGCTTCACAATTAATATTAAAAAGAGGGGAGAAGGGTAGTATATTCAGCTGAGAATCATTGGATATTAACTGCATGGAAAAAATAAAAGAAATGTGAAGGACATGGAGCTGAAGAGAATAATAGACGGGGGCTCTATATTTGGAGAAATACTGTGAAATATCCATACAGCAGCAGCTGTTGCTGCACATGTGGCTAATTTCTGAGAAAGCAGGGGAGAGGGATTTTACACACACCTTTATAATGATTGATTCCAACAGCATTCCAGCCGCTACCTTGATATTTCTATGGAGCTATGCAGAAAGAATGAAAATCTTTCATACAATAACAACAATAATAATATTGTAGACCAGTTGTTAGGAATATCTTCTATGCAATTGCATTACTGTGCCTAAAATTAAAATGTGAAAAAGGTTTATGCATATTTGTTTTACATTATTGATTTTTGCTGAGACATCATTGATTATAATTAATGAACACAATTAATTTTCTCCCCAAGGATCATATGAAATAAACAGCATAATACAGTCATGAACAAAGAGCTGGAAAAACAATTTATAAGGTTATAAAATGCAAGGAGAGAAAGTCAACATACTTGACTACAAAGCAGGACAAAGAACACTACATGAATCAATGCCATGGAAAGCCTGAACATGTGTTTTTTTTAAAATGCAACTTCACCTTATGTTGCCTATTTTATTTAATTTTGTTGGCAGTTTTGTTTTATAACACTAATATTTTCTTCCAATTTTCACAGAAACAAACTGAACACATTTTATTTATATAATATTTCTCCTAATATTTCGTCTCATTTTTCACAGAAACAAACTGAACACATTTTCTTTATATTATTATAGAAATGTATAGTTATAGAATAAGATGAACATTTTTACAATGTAAGCACATTGCAGTTGATTAATATTATCTGCTCTTAATCAGAACCAACTTTTGTTTTTCAGTGTGGTACCAATCCAGAAAGAAGTTGATATTATCATATATGTGCACACAAAACCCATCACACTTGCATTTCTATTTATTTTTTCTATATTCATAAAGCATCTAGCTACATTAAAAAAAACCTTTCAAAAACATTTTCCAATATTTATTTATGGAATTTAAATGACTACCGTCTTGTACAGATTAATGTTTGGTGGCTCACAAAAAGAGAAAAATGATAGAGTTATATCACACTCATAAGAAAACCTCCACACTTCCCATCCTTGTACTATGATTCATTCACAGTATCAGTTATACATTATTCAAACATTTACAAAGTTGTAAAATGCAAGGAAAGGGTTGTTATGGATTGTACACATGCAAAATAGGGCAAAGAATATTACACAAACCAACACTATGAAAAGCATAATCACAACTTAATCCAAACTTCAAGCAATGTTGCCTATTTCAATCGTGATTATCTCAGACTGAGTTTGGACATTCAGAGAACACAATTCAGTTCTAACTTGTGATTCAAATTTCAGTGACAATCCAATTCAGTTCAAACCATGTTAAGATTCAGTATTTGATCTGAAAAAAATGATTTATTCAAAGGCTACAATGGCAAAATTTCAAAATGCCTGAAGCTGCTTCATTTTTTTGGCAGAATGGAATGAAAATCTCTAGGATGATAAACCCTTAAGAGAATTGTAACTTTGCCAAGCTTCAGATGAATATTTTCAAAACTTACAACAGAATAATTTTAATATATCCTCCTTTATCTGTATTAAGGCAAAGTTTACAAAATGTGAAAATTGCAGCACAAGAATTTCCAATTTGTTCAGCAGAAAAGCTGTGAAGAAGATGGCTGAATTAATGCAGAACAGTTGAACGAATATTTCAAATGCTGAAAGTAAAAAGAAAAAAATCAATAAAATTAAATACATAAATAGCAACATAAATACCATACAAAATGAATGTTACTATTTTTATGTTGTTTCCCTAAGCTAGATTTTGTCTGCTTGTAATAAATAATGCTATTATGGCTGGTTATTAGACAACAGGAATGTACCCCCCCCCCCTTAATTTAATTTGTGCAATACTATTACATCCTCCTAAAAGACAAACTAAATTTGGAATGTGTACTTTCAATGAATATACATTGAACATTCATTTATACCAATACATATAAATAATATAAGTATTAATTAAAGTATTAACAATTGAGAAAGGTATCAAGCATGATCTTTGAATTCCTGAACTGAATTCCTGAATAATTCTCTTGAAGCTGGGGATAAAGATAGGTGATCAAGCCAAGCTATTTAAGTTCCATTTAATTTTGGACAAAGTTAAATAACCTTATTTGATTAAAGAGGATAATACTGATATAAACTGCAGTTAATACTGAATTTTTTATATCTTTATCTTAATACTTTAAAGTTTTAAATAATAGAATATTAGTATTATGTTATTACAACATTATCATAATGGAAAAATATATCATAATTGATGGTCACTGAAACGTGAACCATGAAACTCATTGTGGAGGGGAGCAGGGAACAACTAATGGTTACCAATCACTTTGTATTGGGAACATCTAGAAAAAAATATAGGAAGCATATGTGCGTACAGCATACAGCCACAAGCTGTAACTGCAAATAAATAGGATGTAAGTCAGACAGTTACTTTAGGCTCTTGATGCTGGTTTTATATATAAGAATATTTTTACATATAAGAATTTATAATTTAGATTGGTGACAAAATATCTAATTGCTGAAACTGTGATAATACCTTCTTCCATAAAATTATTTTTTCCCTTTTAAAAAGGCTCACATTTGAAAAATAAATATCAGCACTATATATTATTTTATGTTTCTTTGCATTGTCATATTTTATGCTTTTAATATGTTTTTAGGCTGAGAGTGGTTTATATTGAATCTGGTGGTCTAAAAAACAAACATTTACAAGCTTACTCAGTAGGATTCTTCTAGTAGAACTTAGGCTGATTAAGTTTGGTAATGCATATTCTATCTTTTATGCTGTGATACATTTAATGTGATTTGTATTTAATCAGTTCTATAATACAAGACTTTATGTGGCTTGGTTCCTATGGACCTACAGGACTTCCTTTTCCAATGAGAATCATCAGTTTGATTTGTTCTTAAAAAAACTAATTACTTGATTAAGTCTATGTCAATTTTTAATGGACATATAGATTTTCTGCAGGACAAATCTTCAGCCTGATTCTTCACATTTTCCAACAAAAAGTTTCTTCCAACATATAAATACCAAAAAAAAATCAAGAAACAGTCACTCCACTAAAGAGAGAAGACGGCAAGGAAGTAACAGGCAGCAGAGAAAAAGTAGGGCTGCTTATCTCATTATTTGCATTGGTCTCCATGCAAAAAGTAACGATAAACCAACCTACCAAAAACACAACTGTAAAAGTTTAAAATTAAAAAAGTGGTAAGAGAACACCTGTCTGATCTTGATGAATACAAATCACTGGGACCTCATGGATTACATTCCAGACTTCTAAAGGAGCTGGCAGATGTCATCTCAGAACTACTGTACTACATCTTTCAAAAATCCTGGAGCATTGGGGAACTACCAGAGGACTGGAAAAAAAACTGATGTGGTTCTCGTCTTCAAAAAAAGAAAAAGAAAATAAACCCAGGAAACTATAGACCAATCAGCCTAACATCAATATCCAGGAAGACACTGGAAAATATAATTTAAAAAACATAGCTGCCAACATCTAGAAGCAATAACTAGAAGTCAGTATGGGTTTGTTAAAAAAAAAGATCATACCAAACCAATCTTATTTCATTCTTCAACATAGTGACTAAGTTATCAGACCAGCAAATACTGTGGATATAATATACTTAGATTTCAGCAAGGCATTCGACAAAGTAGACAACAACCTACTTCTTGGTAAGCTAGAGAAAAGTGGGATAGATAGCATTAGCATCAGATGGTAATTGGCTGACAAATCATACTCAGTGAATGATTTGGTAAATGTAGTACCATTTACCTTAATGGTACTACATCTACTGTACATGGAGGGAAGCTAGCAGTAGGGTACCACAAGTTTCTGTCTTAGGCCCAATACTCTTCATAAATGACTTAGATGAGGGAATAGAAAAGGAACTTACCAAATTTGTGGATGATAATAAGCTGGCAGGAATAGCCAACAGACTTGAACACTGGGCCCTATCTAACAAAATGAAATTCAATGTAGAGAGATGTAAAGTCTTACACTTAGGCAAGAAAAACCAAAAGTACACATATAGACTGAGTGAAACCAGGATTAATAGCAGTAATGTGAAAGGAATCTTGAGTCTTAGTGGACAACCAATTAAATATCAGCCAACAGTGTGCAGTGGCAGCCAAAAAAGGTCAATGCAATCCTAAATTGCATTAACAGAAGGATACAATCAATATTAAGTGGGGTATTAATACCACACTATAAAGCCTTCTTAAGACCACACCTAGAATACTGCATTCAGATTTGGTCATCACACTATAAAAAAAGATGTTGAAACTCTAGGAAGAGTGCAGAAAAGAGCAACCAAGATGATTAGGGGCCTGGAGACTAAAACATATGATGAATGGTTGCAGGAACTGAACATGTCTAGTCTAGTAAAGAGAAGGACCAGGGGAGACATGATAGCAGTGTTCCAATATTTGAGGGGCTGTCACAGAGAGGTGGGGTCAAGCTGTTTTCCAAAGCACCTCAAGGCCAGACAATGAATAATGGATAGAAACTGAACAAGGAGAAATTTAACCTGGAAATGAGAAATTTTCTGACAGTGAGAACAGTCAACCAATGTAACGGTTTGCCTTCAGAGGTTGTGGGAGCTTCATCACTGGAAACTTTCAAGGAGAGACTGGACTGCCATCTATCAGAAATGGTGTAGGGTCTCCTGCTTGGGTGGGGGTTTGGACTAGATGACCTACAAGGTTCCTTACAACTCTGTTAATCTGTTAATACATTCATTGCCATTGTCATTGAATCTATCCACCATGTTGCTAATCATTCTCTTGTTCCTTTTTTTTCATTTTTCCAAATATTATAGACTTCTCTGGGAAATTGGTTATTTGCATAAATAATGACTTTGAAATAGGATAATTTGAGCCTGGTCATTTGTGCTTCTAGTGAGACCTCTGGGTTGAATTATTTGATGATCCATTTGTTTGATTTTTTTTTCTATTTTGCTCTCTGTGGGATGCTTAGCAATCTTCTCCAATACCAACATTAAAAATCACACATTTATAAAATATATATCACAGGATACATTTATATCTTCTTCAAAGTCAAACTTTCATTTCTATAGAGGGTCATAGAGAAAACCATTGCCTGCAGAATTATGATCTTTTTAGGTAAAGATATATCCTAAAATTGGAATATGTTTTTCAAAGCCTTCATTGTTATTCTATTATGAACTAGTGTGAAGTCTTTCATCCATTATTATTGATAACCAGCCCTAAAAGGCAGAAGCTACCCATTTCATTGTCAGTTGTAAGATTGGTTGCCCTGCCTGTTGTCATTACTTTGGTCTTCTTTATATTGCTATGGCCGAAACCAGTTCACCTAAAGCAGCCAAATCACTCTGAAGATGCAACATAATTTTATTAACATGCAAACATTACAGTGAATACTGGACTTCCAGCAAAGCATTTTCAGATTGTTGGACAGACCTAACCTAACCAAAGGCAGAGCTTATTTATCCTTAGTCTACTACATTGCAAAAGCAAGAAAAAAAGGATGATATAGTATAAATCAGATGTCCATGAGAAAATTTTGGTGATCTGCAGAAAAATTATTTGCATTTTTTATATTGCACTAAATCAGGGGTCCTCAGGCACTTAGCTTGGCCACCTGTTTAGTAATTCCCACACCTCCCTCTGTCACTGGAGTCCAGATACCTCAGTGAGCAAAGTGCAAAACTCCTGCTGCCCAGGAGAAGAGGGCATCGGAGCCCAAACAGCCTTGCACTGTTGCAGGTCTTCCCTCTGCTTGGAAATCCTATGCTTGTAGTCCTCAGTGAGGTACTTTTGCTGAGCCTTCTTCTGAGTCAGATCCAATCTGAACTAAGCCCTCTGTTTTGCCAGCTCTTTCTTGTGGTGGCTGCTTAGGTCCAACAACTGCTTCTTGTTGGAGCCTTAAGGAGCCCAGGCAGGGAGGTGGAGAGTAGTTGTGAGGAGAGGCTGGCAAGGGGCCCCTCAACATGATTGTCATTGAGTTGGCCATGCCCACCCAGTTACAAGTCCACCTAGCCACACCAGTCGATCATTAGGTAGATCATATTAGTGGTCCATGGGATTTAAAATTATGAATTTAGTGGTCCCTAAGGTTCAAAAGGTTGGGGACCCCTGGTATAAATTACAGCATGATTTTAGAATGTTTTTTGATAAACACATCTGTGTGTCCTTTTCACTATTTATTGCTAGGTCAGTGTGTTAGCCATGCTATCTTTAAGATATAATCAGTAGATATAAACAGTGCTGTTTACTGGATCACATGTACCAACTGATACTTGTTTGCTCAAAGTTTTTAACCTTACTCCCACTTTGATTTACACTGTCCTTTGATTTCATTACTAGAATTTATTTTGCATTTTCAGTTAATCAGCATGGCTCATGATAATTATGTTTCTTCCAGTCTAACTTCTCTGAACATATATTCCATATTTAGATTAAATAATGTTGACGGGCAACATCACCACATGGTTCGGGAATAGTACCTTTCAGGACAGGCAAGCTCTACAGAGGGTGGTGCACATAGCAGAGCGCATCATCCACACCAAGCTTCCTGAATTGCACTCCATCTACAACAAAAGATGCCAAAACACAGCCAAGAAAATAATGATGGACTCCAGCCCCCCCAACAACAAACTGTTCAGCATGATGCAGTCAGGAAGGCACCTCCGCTCCCTAAAAGCCAACACAGAGAGACTAAGAAGAAGCTACTTCCCACAAGCAATACGGACCCTAAACCAAACTATAACAAACACAGGACTATAATAATTTATAATCTACCTCTTAAATAATCTACCTCTCTTAACCACTCTATAATCTCCCTCCCTGTCTATGCTACCCCCTTTGCCTACTACCTTGCAAGCGATTGAAAACACATTTCACTGCATTTCATACTATGTATGTATATGTATGTGGTGAATAAAATTTAATTTGATTGGATTTGATTTGAAATAAATAAGAAAAGAGTATACAACCTTGACACATTTATTTAGCAAGCTAGATCCAGACTCATTTGTCATCTCTCATCTGGCCAGGTTTCACATGAAAACATTCCCATTTTTCTGAGCACATTCCATAGTTTGATACATTCAACAAATCTTGCTAGGATGTGAAACTAAGGATATTGTATGAAAATTTGCCCTTTTTATTAAGTCTGTTTTTTAATCCTAGTTGTACAAAGACTGAGCTATTCCAATCAGTTGACCATGCTGTATTGTCCTCATTTAACTGGCATTGTTTGGTTAGAATCTTTAGAAGTCTTTTCTTCTGTCACTTGAAATATTTCTCTAGATATTTCATTAATATCCAGGTGTAGATTGAACACCTAAGAAGGGAAAAGTTTCTTCCTTATTTTATCCAAAGATGGGAGATTTTTTTTAAAAAAATGAACTAATGGTTTTATGCCTGAATTTCATTATATCATAACTTACATAAAGGAGGCAACCATATGTCTAGAACAGCAGTGTCAAACTCCTGGCTGGATCATGATGTATCACAATGTCTTTTTCCTTTGTGGAGCTGGGATGGGCATGGCCTGAGTGGGCCATATCCAGCCTGTAGGCCACAGTTTGATAGGCCTAGTCTCGGAGGACATTAGTATATTGCTTAAAATATTATTTTTCCATCAGTGTTTAAAATAAGGGGAGTGTTATTTAGTGTGTGAATGTATGTGTATTTGTGTGTTTCTGATTTAAAATGAGAGGAAAATCATTATGAGAAAGAACAAATCAATAATTTATTTGGAAGAATGATGGTGAATGATTAGCACAAAGTTATTTGTCCAAAGGATTATTTGTCCAAATTTTGGCAGCAATTCCTCACCAGGATAGGCTCATCACAGAATCTGAGTTCAGTGTTCCATTCAGCCACCAATGGGGCTGCAGAATGAGCCAATGCCAATGTAAAATATCAGCAGTCCGATTGGGCGGAGTTGTTACCTTTTGCTGAGGTAGCATATAATAACTCAATCTATAGCAGCACCAACTTCCCCCCTTTCTGCGGTCAGCGCCCAAGATTTTGTGCCCATTCCCGAAGGTCCTCAGCAGGTGCTGGAGGATCTGAATTTACAGGACTGGATGGTAGAATTGGAAGGGGTGTGGCAGGATGTCAGGGCAGCCCTGATACGAACAGCAATTAGTCATAAGAAGTATCAGGAGTGACCCCCTTTTCAAGTGGGCCAACAGACCCACAAAGTACTGAAACATAAAGATTCCTAGTTGGAAGCTAGTCCCCAAGTATATTGGGTCCTTTCTGATTATAAATGTCATTAACCCTGTTACTGTCCAACTCAAACTTCCCCGGTTATTAGGGAAGACCCATCCAGTCTTTCAATGTAGCTTACTATGCCAGATACATGCCACCCATTGAGGGGCCCTGCCCCTTCCAAACCTAAACCAGTAGGACCAGGCTCTCAGTATGAAGTAGAGGACATACTGGATGCATGAGTGCATAGGGGTAATCTATAATATCTCATTTTATGGAAGGGATACCCATTGGCAGACACCTTCTGGGTGGCCAGCGTAGATGTCTGGGTTCCTCGGTTGGTGGCCAAATTTCACCAGCACCATCCACATAAACCTCAGGGTGGCCCCACACCAGAGAACCACGCTCACCATGTTTATTCTCTTCCAGGAACCATCCCAGTGGTAGGGGGGCTGCATGTCAGCCCTGCCATCCAGCCGACATATAGGGCTTCCATTCACACAAGGGGAGCTGGAGCACACTCACCCACTGCATTTCAGGGCTTTGAGGCATGGCATGGATGGAAATTACAGTGAGAAAATAATAGTTTTATACAAAGTATATTTTGTCTTCTTTCAATATGAAAAATATGGTATAATTAAGAACCTTCGTCATTGACAAAGCAAATATTTACATTTCCAGAAGTTTGCTTTTCACTTAAAGAGGGAACAAAAAGAAATTCCATCCATGGATTCAGAAAGACACACACAATATAATATTTTCCAATAATTGGATATGTTGCCATAGTGATGTATTATGTACACTCATATGCAATGTAATGAGCAAATACCACGGAATCATAAAATTCTGAATTATTTTCTGTGGGGAAAATTAAGCTCTGTTCTTTTTAGTACAACAAATTAATTGTGAAGAATTCATTTAGTTACTCTGCTGGAGAGACAAGTATATATTATCTAGGTCAATTAAAAAGGTTGGGGTTTTGGTTTTGTTTCCTTTTTATTGCTTTTAAAATAACCCAAAAATAGTAACTATAACACATTCTACTAGAGTCTATTCTTCTAATTCTCTCCATTTTATTCCAGAATATTCTTTTGGATTTATTGCACAGTTAGAAAATACACTGAATATTCCTTTCTTTCTTCTGATATTTTTAATGGAATATTGTACATAAATACCATGAATATATAGCTGAAGTATTCATGGCCTGTAAGGTCCTAGGCCAGTGGTGGCAAACCTTTTACATCACCATGTGCTGGCCTTTGTGCTGGAAGGGCACACCAAACCATCCTGCAACACATGCACAGCCCCACTGGCTCCTCATCCCATTCTTGTGTACCATTGTGCACAGCCCTGCTGGCTCCGCATCCCATTCTTGTACACTATTGCACACCATCCAGCTGGCTTTCAGCACACAGATCACCAAAACCCAGAAGCGTGGTGTCCCAATGTACACGCATGCTCTGAAATCCTGCTGTCCGGGTGTCTGCTTCCTGGTGCACATGCACATGTGATGAACTGGTGGTGCACATGCACATACTGGAAACCAGATGTTCAGCTCTTGGAGCATGCATGTGCACTGGGATGCTGCACTTCAAGGTTTCAGTGATCCCACGTGTCAAAAGTCAGCTGGCCAACATGCAATAGTATGCAAGAACGGGATGTGGAGTCAGCAGGGCTATGTGCAATGGTGTGCAAGAATGGGATGAGGAGCCAGTGGGGCTGTGCATGTGTCATGGGATGGTTTGGTGTGCCGTTTCTGGCACGCATTCTATAGGTTTGCCAACACGGTCCTAGGATTTCCCTCAGTTTTCTATGACTATGGACTATCCATGAACAGTTTCTTTATTGCTTATCTACTGTCTTCAAGTCATCTTCAGACCATATGTAAGCTATTTGAAGCCATTCTTAATTGCTTCAGTTTAAAGAAGAGAGTTCTCTCTTCTGATATAATTGTTGTCTTCTAGGGCCATTTTGATTTGGGCTGCAGAAAAACTGGACACCTGGCTTCTGCACAGGCATATGCTTGTGTAATGCTGAGTGATGTTTTCCATTTCTCAGGTTTATCTGGCCTCTTTATAAACACAGATCTTTTGAAAAAGCACTAAACTTGATTGATTGAATGGTTTGGGTTAGTTTGTTAATATGAATGTTTTGCCAGTATCAGGACAGTGATAAGGTACCCAGACAACTGATTCTTTTGGATCCAGAGACAATTAACATCCTAGTAAATAAAGAGATTTTAAGCTTTATCATTACCTCAAGTAGAGTTAAAACTACAACATAAAAAGCATACATACCAACAAGATGTCATTATGTCACTAAACTCCCAGAATAAAAATGGTCCTCTTCATTGCCACTACAATGAATTAATTGATAATTGAAAAAAAAAATTGCTTATCCGCTGAATGGAAAGTTAATTTAAACTAGGAAAGAGAACCATTTCTTGTAAATGATAGGGGTTTTTTTGGGAGGGGAGGGATGTTCAGTCAATATTAGTATATCTGAGAAGTTTTTTTCTGCTTTTGAATGATAAAACATTTGCTATGGCTTTATATTTAATGGGTTTTGTTGTTTGTTTATTATATTATATAATTATCTCTAAGAACTTATGCAAGAATAGTATAACTATTACACTGACCAGGCAATGCTGCTGGGATCAATGTAATAAAATCTAATTTTCTCTAAATGTATTGCTATTTGTATCTTTTTGGTGGGGAAGTAGACACTATTTCAGCCACTCTGTCCTAGCTTTTCTGTTACTAAGTTCTACAGTGATGATTAGATTGTTTTCAGTAACATCAATCACACTCAGATGGTCTAGAAACTTGATCTATTCTATTCTTCACTGTTGTCATTGGTTACTGCCACGGACTGCCAGCAGCAAGGCTAAAACAGGATTCTTTGATCATTCACTGACAACATCATCACTCCTTCAGAATGGTAATTGGAAATGAAGATCCTTGGTTATGTAGGAGAAAATAATGTCAGTTGGAACAAATAAATTATTTTTCCTCAAAGTGACTGTCTCAGGTAAAATAAAACTGCCAATTCAGCTATTTAAATGCAAGAAAGTTGACAAAACTATAAAAAAGATACTAAGGAATGAGAACAGTTCTGGGAAGCAAGGCTATAAGAAGATAACATTTTGAAGAACATAATGTATCACAAGGTAACTAATTCCAAGAAAACAGCCTTCATTTTGTCAAATACATTTTGTCCCCCCCCCCCCGGCCCCAAGTTTTTTATTTTATTTTACAGTACATATCAATACATGAACAGTGTGGCACCTGAATATTACACATTTTGGCACAAATAAAAATAATATTATTAATCATATTTGTTACATTCCTCAAGCTCATGTAGTTCTAGTGTTAATACACATGTTTGTATTATGTCTGTATTAAGTTATAGTGTTTCATTATTTAATTGTTCAATGTTTCCATATATTATTCCAATGCCAATCACAATATTATTCAAATACATCTAATAATATATCCAAAAATTTCTTATCTTCCCTCTTGTTATTACTTTCATTTTATTGTATAAAATGTATATACTTGAATTCCCCCTCTCTCTTATTTCTATTCCTATTCTAACTTTGATTATGCCATCATTACATTTCAAAACATACCCTATCTATCCATCATCTCTAAAGCTTTAATTGTTCATTTTTTAACTTGTCTCCCATATTCTTCTTTTGGATCTTTGTTCCTGTCTGCATCTATGTTCTGACTAACTGTTTTAAACATTTCTCTCATCTCTGCCCTTTTCCATTGTCTAGCTTTCAAAATATATATCCATGCCCCTATCTCCCTTTTAAAAGTGTCTTCCTGCATCTCTGGTTCCCTTTTTCAATCTCTTGAAATATTTTCCCCTTTGTTTATTTCATCTAGCCACTCGCAATTCATGCTGGCGGGGGGGGGGGGCAGAGATTGATCTCGAGGCCCCTAATTTGTGGGGTGCCTCAGGGGTCAGTTCTCTCCCCCCTGCTGTTTAACATCTATATGAAGCCGCTGGGTGAGATCATCCGTGGCTTTGGGGTGAGTTCTCACAAGTATGCTGATGATACGCAGCTGTACATCTCCACCCCAAGCTACCCCAATGAAGCTGTCGAAGTGATGGGCCACTTCCTGGAGGCTGTGCGGAGTTGGATGGGTCAAAATAGACTCTAGCTCAACCCAGCCAAGACCGAGTGGCTGTGCATTCCTGTGCCCAGATACAGCCAGCTTATTCTATTGCTGGCCATGGGGGACAAAATGTTGTCCCCCACAGAGAGGGCTCGCAACTTGGGGGTCCTCCTGGATGTATGGATGTCATTGGAAGAACATATTGCATCCGTTTTCAGGGGGGCCTTTTATCAGGTCTGTAGGATTGCCCAGTTGCGGCCCTTTCTGGATTGGTGTGCTCTTCGCACAGTCACTTCTGCCCTTGTTACTTCCCGTCTAGATTATGCCAATGGTGTCTACATGGGGCTCCCCTTGAAAAGCATCCGGAGGCTGTAGTTAGTGCAGAATGTGGCCGTGTGGGTAATTATGGGAGCTCCTCAGATCTCCCATGTTACATCTTTCCTGGGTGAGCTGCACTGGCTTCCTGTGGCCTTTCGGGTGCAATTCAAGGTGTTGGTACTCACCTTTAAAGCGCTCCATGGCTTGGGACCCAGGTACTTACGGGACCGCCTATTTCCATCATCAGCCTCCAATCAACCGGTGCGTTCCCACAGGGCAGGCCTCCTCGGGGTCCCACTGTCAGGTCGATGTCGCCTGACAGCCCCAAGGGTACGAGCCTTCTCTGAGGCTGCACCCTCCTTATGGAACAAATTGCCCCCTGAGAGTCGGACCATTATGGACCTCCGGGCCTTCCAGCGTGCACTAAAAACCCATCTCTTCCAGCTAGCTGGTCTGGCCTAATACCTTAATTTTTAGGGTTAAATCTTAAATTGTTTGTCTTTTAAATTTTAAATTCTAGTTTTAAATTTCATTTAATTGTGATTTTTAAATGTCAATTTTAATCATTTAATTATAATTTTTAATCAGCGTTTATTTAATTAATTTTAACTGGATTTTAAATTGTTATATTTGTGTCTTTTATCTGACTGTGCACCGCCCCGAGTCCCTTGGGAGATGAGGCAGTATATAAATGCTGATAATAAAATAAATAAAATAAATAAATAAGAACCTTGGAGGAAAATTTAAAAGGTCAAACAATTTAAGATTGAACCCTAAAAATTAAGGTATTAGGCCAGACCAGCTAGCTGGAAGAGGTGGGTTTTTAGCATACTCCGGAAGACCCGGAGGTCCGTAATGGTCCAAATCTCAGTGGGCAATTCGTTCCATAAGGAGGGCGCAGCCACAGAGAAGGCTCGTACCCTCGGGGCTGTCAGGCGACATCAACCCGACAGTGGGACCCCGAGGAGACCTGCACTGTGGGAACGCACCGGTCGATTGGAGGCTGATGATGGCAACAGGCGGTCCCGTAAGTATCCGGGTCCCAAGCCATGGAGTGCTTTAAAGGTAAGTACCAACACCTATTGCTAGCTCTAGATCAGTGGTGGCAAACCTATGGCATATGTGCCAGAGGTGGCACCCAGAGCCCTCTCTGTGGCACATGTGCCATCGCCTCAGTCCAGCTCCACCGCGTTTCTCCGTGGTGTTCCTCATCAGTGTTTTCAGGGAAACAGAAGTTTGTGGAACTAAAAAAAATGTAAGTTCAATCAATTCCAACTTCTCACAAAAGAAAAAGATCTCACCTCCCGGATGTCAGTTGCTTTTCCTTCAGAGCTGTGGGTGTTGTGATGCCCTGCCTCCCCACCAGCCAGCTGGTCTTCAGCTCTCTGGCATGCATGTGTGGGGGCATGGGGCATTACACAACTTGCAGTTTGGGCAGTCGATCTCTAAAAAGTTCGCCATCACTGCTCTAGATAGTTTCTTTCTCAGATGGAAAACCCTACCCTTTCCCACATGCAAAAGTCAGATGCCCAATGGTCGATCCTACATTTCTACTTTCCTCTTCTACTAGCTCTGAGAACACCTAGCCATCTCTCTGGGTGTGAGGCAGTCCATGAGCTACCATCTGGGTTATGCATTAATCCAAATTTGAAAGACAAGCTGCATTTAGTGCACAAATGAGGGCCTACAGGTCAGCACTCTCCTACCTCAAAGACTTTTTCCTGGGATCACTCTACAAAGCTTTGTCTAAAGAATTGCTGCCAAAGGCCTCAATCATTCTCCAGATGGCCCTCTCTTTTGAAATGGTAAAACCAGCCTCATTCAGCATTTAAATATGCAGAGTTCAAGCTGTAAGTTGGTGGATGCCAAGCTCATGCAAAATATGAGTGGGTGGATTTCCCAAAGGGTGTGTAGCGTTGTCTTTGTCAGAACATTTAAATGACTTTATAAAGATAGGTAGACAAGTCTGAAATGAATACTTCAGTAGTGACTTCTAGTCACTGAATAAATAGATAAGAAATTAAAACCAGCGATTCTTGAATTCCAACCTAGATTCACTACTGAAAAAAAATATGTTAGGAAGGACACTTTTTTAACTACTATTCAAGTATATCCTCCTATCCTATTTCCTTAGGGTGGCAGAACAAAGTTAGACCTAAAGGTATGAAACTGCAGATTCACTTATCTGTTTTTTCAGTTAGCTTGTAGAATACAAGTATGCATCGGTTTTTGTCTTGTTTTAGATATGAAACGTGAGTCTGAGATTTCAATTCAGATGTTACTAAACAGAGTTTTACAATTATACTTGGGAGCCGGGAAAGATTGAGAGATACGTATTAACCACAGTATCGATTAGTCCTCTGATTCAGTACATTTTACATACCTATGCAATTTGCAGTTACAGAAGGAAAGATGGCAACCCATTTCCTCCTCCAAGAGATATTGTGGGGAGAGGGGGTGAAGGTAAGGAAAATCAGCAAGATCTGAAACATAATGATTTTGGAGAGGACCTGTGTTGAAATAATATCTCCTATGTAAAATAGAAACATGTCTTGTCTACAAGTTTCTTTAAAAGTGTTTTTAAAAGCTTTGAGAGATGTGAACAATTTAATGATTTAATGATTAATTATGGCATACATGTTCATTGATTAAGTTAGTAAATGTTGGGGTGTTCCTGACTCACAGATCAGTTTATAGATTTTGGCTGCAGAAAAGGTTTTTAAGACGAGATTGGAGAAACATTTGCCTGAAATGGTATAGGGCAGTGTTTCCCAACCTCAACAAATTAAAGTGGCATGGACTTCAACTCCCAGAATTTCCCAGCCAGCATTACTGGCTGGGGAATTCTGGGAGTTGAAGTCCACACCTCTTAAATTTGTTGAGATTGGGAAACACTGGTATAGGGTTTCCTGCTTGAGCAGAGGGTTGGACTAGAAGACCTCCAAGATTGTTTTCAACTCTATTATTCACCCCTACAAATGCAGAATGTGCTCCTGAATTTACTTATTAGTCACCAGTGATTGGATGCAACCAGTTTTACTACTGGTTTGGTGAGCACATGCTTCACCACACAGCTTCAATAACTGCAGCTATTGAACTTACCAGAGGCAGCTGGGGTGAGTAGGAAGGCTGAGGAGCCACGGAAAAGAGCTGTGCTGTGAGATTCAGCTGAGCTAGAAAGAAAAAGAAGTGGATATAGAGCAGGGGTGGGGCCAAATGCTCGTCGCCACTACCACTTCATTTGAACTGTGCAACCAGGCTGAATACCACCACTGCTAGTCACTGTTCAACAACTGCAATATAAAACAGGAGATGCGATTTCTGCTAATGGTGACTAGTGAGGCTAGAACTGCTGGCTCCCAACTGATTTCACTACAAAGCTTCTTCTGGAAAGTGAACTAATGTACACACACACACAAAGCAAATTTTGAGGAATTCCACTCAAGAAAGAAAATACTTGTAGAAGTTTTAAGGCAGGGTAAAAGGAATGCTGATAAAAATTCAGAAATCTAGTTCCTCAACCCACAACCACAAATGAGCCTGAAATTTCTGTTGCTAAGCGAGGCAGTTGTTAAGTGAGGTTTTGCCTCATTTTACAACCATTCTTACCATGGTGGTTAAGTGAATCACCGCGATTGGCTTTGCTTGTCAGAAGGTCACAAAAATTGATCACATGACCCTGGGACACTGCAAGTGTCTGAATTTTGATTACCTGACCATGAGGATGCTGCAACAGTCAGGAAGTGTGAAAACAGTCATAAGTCACTTTTTTTTCAGAGCTGTTGTAACTTTGAAAGGTCATTTAATGAACTATTGTAAGTTGAGGCCTACATTTGTACATTTGCAATGAAGTGAACAGGGCATGCAGTACTTAGGCTGGAATGTGTCTCTTTTTCTTAATTTTTCTTAACTCTTTTTCTATGCAAAAATCATGGTAATCTAAATTTATTAGACCGAAAAGTTATGTTTTTTTCTCCAAAACCAGCCAAATCAATGCACAACAAGGGAGGAGAGGAGGAAACAGTGCATGACCTGAAAAAAGTTTCCCAAACTTGTTACTACTTCAGGTACCTCAGGTGCTTCTGGGAAATGTCTGTTTGCAAATGGGGTGACCTATGTCCATTAAAAGAAATCTGACTACATTAAATGGCTCACATCTTTGAATTATCTGTAGGCACTATATTTAGCTGGAAAGTTACTTTCAAAGGAATTCTCCATATACAAAGTCATTTAGCTCTATTTAGTCCCTAGTGTGCTTATTTTATCAATGGCTTTTAAAAGTTTATTGATCCCAGCTTTATCTAAAAAAAAAAAAAAGTTTGTAAGGCAAAATTGCAAAATGCAGGTAACCCCACTGAATAAAATGGCTTAAAACTTATCTACTAAAGCCAGTGGGAATCAATTGCACTATAAATCGCTACATCAGATTTTATGGGTTGGTTTCCTCACACACACATACACTGCAGTTCATTCTCCTTTTCACAATGTTTGTTTGTTTGCTTGCTTGCTTATTTGTTTTGCACTGGAAGCAAGGGAAGAGATGTCTGCACCTACACTGTACACAACAGAAGCCTCTCCCTGATATGGGAAGTGGTGGTGAAGGCTTTTAGAATGAGACTCGGCCTAGCTCTGGGGTGTCAAACTCAAGGCCTGGGGTTGCTTAGATCTGTCCTGCAGTGCTGCCCTGAAAACAGTGAAGGACTGGCCCACAGAACCTCTGCCAGACAAAATGGCCTCCTGAGCTCTGTTTTCAGCTGTGATGGCCTCCTGTAATCTTCTGCCAGTGAAAAAAGAGCTCAGGAGAGCCACATGCAGCCCTCCCGAGTTCTGTTTTCATTGGCAGAGGGTCGTTTCCCCCCTCCATTCATACCCACTTCAGCCCCCCGAGGTCAAACACAACCCTGATGCAGCCCTCAGTGAAATTGAGTTTGACACTCCGGCCTAGCTAGAGAGCAGTTACACATTCTATAGGAAACAGAAACACGAGAGATTTGAGAGTTGCTTCGCTTGAAGAATGGTTGAAACCAAGCCTTACATCAAAGATTTGTACAGCTCTCACAAAAACAGTAAAAGAGAGACTCAACTGTGCCATTGGGTTGGTGAGAATGCAGATACATCAATATATTTTTTTAAAAAAAACCAGAGAGTGCAAATTGTGCATATATGCTTAATCTGCCATGTTTTACAGGTTTGGGATGACATCTCAGAGAAAGCCTGGTCTTCTACCACTGGTTTACTTTCTTTCAAGCGTGTCAGCAGGATGTAATCAAAAAAGTCAAGACAATGGACACAATGATACATAGTGGGGTACTTGAAACTCTGTACCATCATGAAATCATTCCATTGCCCACCATCCAGTCAGAGCTGAAGAAGCTTCTTGGATGAGAAGCGAAACGTCTTCAAAAAAAAAACCAAAAAAAAAAACCAAACAAACCAGAAAGTCCAGGTGCCTCTTTAAAAAAACGCCTTTGGGGCTACCATCATGAATCTATCTAGATTTTTGTACAGACACTTTCACTTTTTGGGGGTGGTGGGAATGAAAGAATAAAATAATCAAATGGCCTTAGTACATCATGAATGAGAAGTACACTAGAAACATAATAAACACTGTTGTTTCCAAAGGCTCCTCTCTTAAATTTAAAGTCTAAGCCAATATTGATACCTAAAAAAATGTTCTGGGTTCCTGTTAAGATTTTTTGAAGGGGGGACTGGGGGGAGAAAAGCCCTTGTCTTGAGGCTAATTAATATCATTAAGCCAGTAAAGTATTGATGTTTTCCTTGCTATCTTCTGCGAAGGAAGTATGTTGCACAATCTTTCATTCTACACTTTTGATCTTTCACTCTGAACATCTGCATGTACATGTATGCACAACCAGGCACATACCATTCACATATGCACAAGCATGCTGTTCTATCTCCATATAAGGAGATCCGGAGACAGTATGTCTGGCTGCCGGCTTTTTAGAGAGCGGGAAAACCCTGC
>JAEANM010003424.1:0-16837 GCA_017656035.1 Myanophis thanlyinensis
AATAAAATAAAATAAAATTTGCAATCAATTAACAGGTGAACTGTTATCCCCAAGGTTCCAGTTATCCCCTCCCCGCCCAATCTGTTTGTTTATTAATAGCTGGTTTGAAGCCCTGTGGTTTAGAGTAGCATTCAAGTTTTTCCTGTTTTGAACAGGTTATGAAGGAAGAATGGAGTTCCCAGACCATAGCCGGCAGTTACTGCAGTGTCTGAGTCAGCAGCGTCACCAGGGCTTCCTGTGTGACTGTACTGTTTTAGTTGGAGACGCTCAGTTCCGAGCCCACAGAGCTGTTCTCGCTTCTTGCAGCATGTACTTCCATCTTTTCTACAGGGACCAGCTAGACAAAAGGGACATTGTGCATCTAAACAGTGACATTGTGACAGCCCCAGCCTTTGGCTTGCTGCTTGAATTCATGTACGAAGGCAAGCTGGAGTTCAACAGCCTCCCGGTTGAAGATGTGCTGGCTGCAGCCAGCTACCTTCACATGTACGACATTGTGAAAGTCTGCAAGGGCAAGCTGAAAGATAAGGAGTCGTGCGGGGATGAAAAGATGAACGGTGGTGAGATCCCTTTGGAAAGGGACATGCGGGTCTTTGGTGAAGGAGTGCCCTTGGGGCGTGAGCTCAGCCCCGGGAATAAACAAAAATTGATTGCTACAGAATATGAAAGATCAGCTGGAAAAGAAAAGGACAGTAGCTATTTGGGCTGGTCCTCTGAATTTGTAAGTATCAACTCTGCATTAGCAGAAGCAGAATTGGACACCGTGGCAGCTGAGAAAACAAGAGCTAATGTCTGTAGTTCAGTAGGACCTTTGTCCCAAAGATCTCTTAACCACTCCTTGGCTTCATCTGGCATAGAATGCGCTTTAGACCTGTCTTTCAAGTCTGTGGCCGGGAAGGATTCCTTCCACCCCTCCTATGTCTTTGGACAGCTGTCTTCCAATGGTCAGCAGCAGAGTATCAAGCCCCTGATTAAGGACGAGCCAGAATCTTTATCAGATGGAGAAGAAAGTGAGGCAAGGTGCCAAAAAAATCAGCATTTGGGGAATTCTGCCAAGAGTCTGATGACAGGATTGGGAAACGTGTTTGCAGGGAATGGCAATTCCCAAGAGCCAGAGGAAGACCTAGATCACGAGCGGGAGGTGAGTGAAGATGACATGGATTCCTCTGACATTCCCTCCTTGGGAGTCTTGGTGCCTCCAGGTCACATCTGTATTTGCCCGCTCTGCAGCAAAGTCTTTCCGAGCCCTCACGTCCTCCAGCTGCATCTCAGCTCTCACTTCCGCGATAAGGATGTTTCCAGAACCAGGCTTTCCCCTGATGGTTCGGTGCCTACTTGTACACTTTGTGGCAAGACTTTCTCCTGTATGTACACCTTGAAAAGACATGAGAGGACTCACTCGGGTGAGAAACCGTACACCTGTGGTCAGTGTGGGAAGAGCTTCCAGTATTCTCACAACCTGAGCCGCCATGCAGTGGTGCACACGAGGGAGAAGCCCCATGGCTGCAAGTGGTGTGAGAGACGATTCACTCAGTCAGGCGATTTATACAGACACATCCGTAAATTTCACTGTGGCCTTGTAAAGTCACTGGTGGTTTGAGAGCAGTTGCCAAAAGGCACCATTTATTTGGACTTCTTTACTCTGTTGATTCACTTCAGGCAAATTGTATTTTGAGGGATTGGGGGAATGTAATTCTACATTTCATAGAGGGAAGGCTTCAATTGGGCATTCTCCCTATCCTTAGGCCTACTGTAGGCCTGCAATTGCCCTTAATATTCTGTTTGTTTTGGAGTGACAAGCTGAATCTCAATCTGAATTCTTGGATAGAAGCTGATTTAATCTCTTTGGTTTACTGTAATTGGTATGCTTCTGTCTTGGTGGATGTGCTTCTGATAAGTTGGAAATATGGTGAGGAAAATAGAAACTTGATCAAAATTGCTCCTTGGGTGAGATGTACTAGATTTGCCTGCATAACAGCTCCTCCCTTTCTTCCAGTTTAGCACTCGTATCTGCAGTGCAGATGCCTCAAGTAGGCAGTTTCAGAGTTCTAATGGCCCCAGTTCCTTTCCTGCTTTGGATGTAGCTTTTTTTAAAGTCAGTGTTTTTAATCTGTTCCAGACAAGCAAAAATTCAAAGAGGGAGGGGGAGGGATAGACTTTTTTTATTTATGAAGCGTGTGAGAGAGAAGAAATACGAGTTCATGTGCCTCGTGGGGACCGTCTAGAATTCTTACAATAATTTTCACTATAATTTGAAGAGGCCTTGAAATCAGTGTAAGGTGAGGCTGAAAATTCCCCTTTTATCAGCAGGTGGTGTGATAGTTTTGTTCTTTTTAAACTGTTCCTGCCAAATCATCAGCCTCACTGGTGCTGCTACTCTCTTGCCTTTCCCAATGCTTTGGAATTTCTCTCTGAAGTTACATTTCTTGTGAATTGTAGTGAAATACTTGTTCTCCACCTTTATTGATATTCTTGCAGCTCTTGATTCATTGGTGGCCCTGATAGTGTATCATTTTCTTTCCTCTTAGCTATCATGTATAGTGGATGGTGAACTTTGTTTGGCTTTTGTATATGGGAAGCCAGAGCCCCCTAATATGAATATCTGCTGTGAAATGGATCACGGGTGGAATGAAAGGAGCTTACCTGTGCATTCATACCTGGATTAATGCTGAAGGAAACTGAGAACCTTTCAAGATGAATCTTGAAATAGTGTAGAAGAGAATCAAGATGTAGGCATAACTCGGTGGAACATATTCATATTTCCTAGTATAGTCCTCTAGTTTTGCTTCTAACAAAAGCACTTTTTTCAGGTAAATTATGGGGGGAAATTTGGTATTTAAAAATTTTTAAATTTTAAATTTTCTTCTGTTGAGAGTTCCTAATTTCCAAAAGATCCCTTTCTAAAATTACTTGACAGGCATGGTTTTTAGGATTTTTTTTGGGGTGGGGGTGGGGATTTCACAGTCAACAAGGTAACTGCAGATTGTTCAGCGGTGCAAACATACTGCAGTAGTTTTACTTTGTAAATAAAACTAAATGAAGGCCCATTGCCTTTCTAATCCTTATTTTGCTGCAGCTGCATGTAAAAGTCATTAGGAAATGGTGATTCCTAGGCTGACTTCTATATAAGCATTCTGCTAAAAGTGTAAAATCAGACTACACTATTGTCCCTCCCCCACTGAATAATTCAAATTGAGTCTCACAGGCCTGTTTTTATTTGAACCAGACCAGTGAAGACATTTCTTTATGAAGCATTCATAGTTGCTATGCCCATCCATCTGTTCATACGCAAACAGATAATTTGTGTATTAAGGATGAATGTTCTTCCTTACGCATTCACACATCTTTACTCCCATTAGCACTGACTTAGACCTATCTCTAAAACATCTGGCTGCTGCAGGAAGTCAATTGATTGGGGGGGAGGGGATGCTATTTCTTGGAAACTCTGGAGAATCGGCCTTTGCCTGACCCTTAAAGCACATTTGGCTGGAAGAGCTGATGGACGTAGGCTTAGGTTTGAAGAAAAGAAATGGGTTCAAATGAATGAGGCCTTGAAAAGTTATGAGAGAATCAGATGAGCATGTTGGAGGTGCTGATGGCAGTCACATTAATGCATAGTTTTCTTCTGAGGAAAAAAAACTTTGTTATAATATGAACATGGCTTTTTTTTAAATCTTCAAAAAGTTAAGTTTTTGAAAAGATCTATTTCAAATTATGGGGGGATCTTTTGGTCTTCAGAAAACACTGAACATTATTAAGGCTAAATTAGTGTTAGTTATTCCATGGGACTGCAAGGGAGCAGGAACTGTTCTCTTGGAAGCAGATGTGCCAGCAAAGAAATTCAGTTTATCTCTGAAGTCTCCCCATAGCTGCCTTTGCTGTAGAATACTTTGTGTTCTTATTAATATATCAGTTCATTTCATAGATCGAATCTTGTAAAATGCTACTGATTCATAGATGGGGAAGACTTGGTATTGGTTTGCATAATTAGCTCCTTATAAGCATTACTGCATGGCTTTGGGTTGTGTGGTATTTTGGAGACCTTGAAACAGATTGAAATGTTTCTTTGGAACAAATTTGGGACGCTCACTTATTTCTACCTAATTCCAGTATTCTGTTGCCTGTCATGTTATTAAACATGCCTTCAGATATCCACAAAATATATTTTTTCATATGTAAAATATTTATTTTAAAAAAAAGTATAACTGATTAGATTTCTGAGAAGTTGACGTTCAGTGAATGAGACTAGAGAAAGATTGCCAAAACAAATTTACTGTCATTTTGGATGCACTGAAATGATTTTTTTGAAAAGGCAAGTAATATTAATGTTGCAGAAAATATTATCCAGCACTTCCCTTTTAATAATTGGAATTCCCCAAAAAGGGAGGTTGCATACGTTGCAGCAGGGAATTATGTGCTCAGCCAAAATTGTGATTGTGGGTGGTTGTTGGGATCTTTTTTTACAATAATATATCCCATTGCTGAAAAGGCATGTAAACAATAACATCTCTTTATCTCTAGAGTTAATGTAAAGCAATGTCTTGGTTTTAATTTTTTTCCTTCCTGATTTTATGCATTTCCCTTTGAATTGTAGCCAAAATGTTTAGGAAATAGTACTATGAAAAAGCATAACTGCTACATTAACTGCAATATAGCTGTTTTGGAGAGGGAGATGTTATGATAAGTTGATTCCTTTTACTCAGATAAAAACTTACGGTGCAAGCTTTTTTAACTCCTATTTTAAATGATAGTAGCCATAGTGTGTGAAATTTGACATTTATGGAATGTTTGGTTGTAGGTAATTGGTGACTGTATAAACATTCTTACTAACAAGGCATGATAGAGCACCATATTCCTAAGACAGGTGACAACAGTACTGTGTCCTTTCTTCGTATCTTTACCCCATCCTTGGCCCCGATTGGAAATAGCACTGAACAAAACCTTCAAGTTAAGTTATTTCTTTTCTTTTTAAAATTTAAGTTATATATCTATATATATTTTCCTCCTGATGATACTTGATATAGTATTTATTAGAATTTTTTTTTTAAATTAAGGAATGCTTGCTGTGGAACTTTTTCAGAATAACAAGTGTGAAATTGGTGATTTTAATTTTATTTCTGTACATGTTTTACAAAGTGAATGTGTGAACATGTGAACCAGTACACAGAATGTAGTGCTCTTTATATGCTGATCCTATGCTGGGTGGAATGGTGGAAGAATACCCATCTCAATATGGAGTCTTGATAGAGCTCTCCTTTCTTGACTGCAGGGGAGAATGATGAAGAGATGCTTCATCCCAGGCGCAATACAAGAGGCAATACAAGGAAGGATTTAAGTACCTGGGTCCCTGAACCCATTTGCCTCTTATCTTGGTACTTGTTGAAGGATTTAAAATTTAAGTGCCATAGGATACTAGTGGGTTGGATTTGAGGTTTTTGTTTTTTTAGCTAAGTTTAATTTTTTTGGAGATGCTCTCTGCTGCAGTTAAAAAAGAACAGGTGGCAGATGCATCCAGCTAAGGGATTTGTTGAAGTGTTGTCTTTTTATTACTATTTTCCAAAATTTCTGGGTTAATCACTTCTTTTTAAAAAAAAAAAAGATTGCACTTTTATTTAAATATCTTTTTCATTCTTTGGATTTTTTTTAAATCGTTGCAATAGTTCTGAGCATGTTGTTTTTTATGTTTCTTTACTCCACAGAAAATTACTAAGCACTGTATACTTAGGTTTGTTCAGCAGCTTCTCTGGTTTGCAGAGAGCATAACTGGAAATTTGGGGGCTCCGGTCTGATTTTATTCATTGGAGTCCAAATTTTATCATTGTACGGCTTTACTTAAAACACTGAATTTGTCTTCTACTTCAAACCAATACTGTGAAGTTAATGTTTGAAAGAAAAAAATCTGCTATTTTAAATTACTTTTTATCTTGGTGCAGTTCAGATTCAAATATGTATATTTAAAGACACTAATTTTTGTGGGAGAGTTTTTATAGTGTATAGTATGTAGAAAAGCTATTGGATTGAACTATATTTTATTAAAAAAAAGTTCTTTCACTGTTTTATAGTGAATTATTGCCCTCACCCTCTCATTGTTGGTTCTATGCTGTATTTTAGGCTAGGTTCGACAATCGCATAAAAATGACTTTGACAAATTTTAATGTCTAGTTTCTGTGTGGTTTTGTTCCTTTTTTAAAAAAAAATGTGTGTTGGTATGTGCTTTTTTAAAAAAGGAAAAAACTGTGACAATCGTGATTAGAACTGTCTACTGAATAAAACACACGAGTTATAAATGAAGTCTTTTATTTATTTCAAAATATTTATATCGTTCAGAATGAAACTTTCAAAAAGTAATGTTCACAGAGAAATAATATAGAACAGGTGTGTCAAGTTCGCATTGCCACAACAGTGCATCGTGACTTTTTTCCTCTTCGCTGAATGGCATGAGTATGACCAGTGTGTGACGCATCTGACCTGTGGCCGCAAGTTTGACATTTCCGATATAGAAGATTTAATATAAGAGGAAAGCAGAGGAAAACAGTTTTGAGTCATCCAATTAAAGAACGTGTGCAAGTAAAAAAAATAAATGTTCAAGGTTATTCTGAAGAGGCTAAATGTGTAGGTCAAGCTTACAAAAAAATCAGTTGATGAAGTGTGGGGATCGTCTCTAAAAAGTCCTGCATCTAGTGATCATGAAGGTTTTACACTAGTTTTACACTAGCTAGAACTAAGTAGGAGGTGAAGACTGAAGCTGCTTTCTAAATTGGGCTGATCTCAAGCCACTTAGGGCTTGAAAAGTTTTATGCCAACAAACCCTTAGCCTCAGGTAGACAGGAAAGCTAAGCCTTTCATACTTGCACAGAAAGAAATTTGAATTGGTTCTGTAATGCTTCAGAAATCTGCAGTCAATCACAGATGTCTGCTTGTTTACCTGTAAATATACATGCTTATGAACGCTTGCTTGAAATATGCAAAGTAATGTACGAAATGGCTTTTGTTCATTGCGCAGATATCAACCATTTTCAACATTGCTATGGCTTGTTGTACGTGCAATACCATGCCCCTGAAATGTCCTGCTTGATGAATATTCATAGAATGCTCATGGGAAAATTCTCTGCAAATATAGATAGAAAATAGAAAAACAGAGCTGGAAGGGACCTTGGAGATCTTCTAGTCCAACCCCCTGCTTAGGCAGGAAACCCTATACCATTTCAGACAGATAGTTATCCAATCTCTTCTTAAAAACTTCCATTGTTTGAGTGTTTACAACTTCTGGAGGCAAGTTGTTCCACTGATAAATTGTTGTTCAATCAATAATAGGCTTTCGCCACAATTGCCAGAGTTGATGCAACACTTTTGAGGAATGATCCATGTTTTATAAATTGCACAACTGAGTCAAACACAGGGCTAAGTCAATCCATCCCTGTTAAGATTCACTGTAATGTGTGAAAATGGTCCCCCTGTGATATCAAATTGGATCACATCCATCACAGACTTTTTGGCTCTTAAATAATTATCTCTGTGATAAAAAGTCTTAAGAAATATGCCCCAGAAAATGATTCAAAGTGGCTTGCAGGAAGAGAGAAAAATATACATGCGGTTGGGAGGGTTAAAGTTTATGCACTGCTAATTGTCCTCTGTACTTCAGGATTTGCCTTAGGAGAAAAACACCGTGTTCTGTTTTCCATGTGACTTGTAATCCAGTCCTCCCAAGCATTCCTGAATTAACAAGGCTGGGTAGGTCTCCATAGAAAGAAGCCACAAGAGAACTAAATAAAATGAGCATCTCCAAGGACTGGAATAAAAGCTGTCTACTACCACCACCACTACAATTTCCAGTTAGCTTGTTCAAGAAGCATTACTGAAATAAAGGGCAAGGTAGACTCATGGGATCAAGGAAACCATCAGAAAGTGCCTGGCAGAGTCACAGTTGATTGGTTGAAATGGTGAGTATCTGTCCAGTCGCCAGGGGTTGGAGGCAATTTGATGATATCTCACTGAAACAAGGTGGAATTCCTTGTAATAAATCAGGGCTGAGGAAAAAAATGCTCTATAAAACAGTATTTCTCAATTTTGGCTACTTTAAAACGTGCGGACTTCAACTCCCAGAATTCTCCAGCCCACATGCTGAGTGGAATTGAAGTCTACACATCTTAATTGTTACGGTTGAGAAACACTGTGGTATACATTCAGCGTGGCTACTATTTTACTGCAATGCCATTTTATCAAAAGCAGCATATATGCAGAGGTATGTAAGTTCAGAGCTAAAAAAGTGTTGCCTGAATTGGTTTTTCCAGAACCATAAAAAAATTTCTTGCAGCTCAGAATGGCAGGAGAGTCTGGCATTGATTGCCCTTCAAATCCTGAGAATTCTGCCATTCTCAACACAACAGCCAGACAAAGGTGTCTTCATTATACCGGCAAGTTCTTTTCACTTTTTTTTTACTTACCGTGTATTAACTGAGGGAGCTAATTTGTTTATTGTAACTACCCTACCCCCCCAAATCTTTGGGTTTTTTATACCACTTTTTCAGCACAGCTGCACACTTCTGTACGCACATCTGGCACTTGTGTCCTTTCAGAATGATTTGCCCTAGAAAATTAAGACTTGCCAACCTGGTTTGAACAAAATAACAAAGAAGTCCATTAATATTCTTGGCCATTTATATGCTTCAAAGTGACAGCTTCTGCAGTATCTCTGTAAGAAAAGGCTGGCACAAGTTATAGTGGGAGGAAAATCTGATGTAGCAGCAGATTCCTAGCCAAAAGCAATTTATGCTGGCCAGAACTGACAGCATTTCCAAAGGCTAAGGGGTCATTGGCGGAAAACTGGCATTTAAGCCACCTGCTCGCATTCACGCTAAGCTTCCTGCTGTTGCCCTCTGCTGGGTACCTACCTCTCCAGTAGCTTCCTCCAGTTCAACAAGCAACTTCAGTTCATAACACAAACTAGAGTGAGTTCCTTTCCTCCAAATCTTTCTCCTATTGATTTTCTGTTCTTTGCAAATGGTTGTTGGGCTGTCAGATGATGATTCAGCTGAGTCTCACTGTGCTTCCAAAATGCAGCAAGTCACTAAGAGCCAAGGAGCTTGTTTGCATGATGTTTGGGTTTCTTTACATTATTTCAACTTTCCTACCATTCTTGCAAGTGTTTGAACATTGCAAGTTTCACATGTTGCATGAAGCCATAGTGTCGTAAATTTGATTCAGAATAAGATGCATGCCATGGTTTATTTGTATTTAACATATGTTCTGTTCTGTATTATACTAAATTTTACTCTGGTTTGTTTTAGCATGTTCACTAGACTCAGATAAAAACTCGGATTATAACAAAGTTATTTTGCCTTGACTATAATCTGTAACTGTGGGTTGCTTAGTTCAATTTAACTGTGACTTTGCATATCAAGTTAACCCAAACTTAGAACTAACATGGTTAGGGAGACAAAAATCCTCCCCCCAAAAAAACACAGAATGCACATGTGGCCATAACACTCATCTCCTCCTGCAGCAATAGCTCCACTTCTCCCAAAGATGCTGAGTCAGGAATATGGTGAGTGGGAGAAGACTCAGCCTACCTCTTCCCACCTAGGTCCTCTAACTCAGTTGGAAATGTAAGCTTTTCTGTGATTTACAAAGTGTCCCCGCTTGCACCAACTGATCCCATCAAAATTCCTGAGATACCAAGGCAGGAGAAGCAGGCTGGGCAGCCCACAGTCTGACATATGCTTGCTGAGTATGTCGTTGGATAATGATTCATGTCAACTGAATAGCCAAGGTCACACTCACAAGAAAAAAAGAGCCATAATGTGGTTCGTTTCCATGTGGCATAGCATGAACCCAGTTACTAAAGGCCTGTTGGTTATACATACATTTTCACATTTCACTCCTGCCATTTTAAAATTAGAGTATTGCATGAAGTACAGGAAAGGACTAAGACACAGTAACTAAAAAACTGAAAGAAGGAAAAGAAGAAATAAATCTATTTGACTTTAACTTCATTCAATTTCTTTCCTGCCTTCCTGTCTCTGAAAACTACTCTTAGCTATGTTTGTAACTGCTTTTCATGTTGCCTTAGGTTCTTTAAATTCTCACCTCTCTCTTTTTCAGGATTTCATTTATTTCATCCATCACTTTCTTAGTTTTTCTCTCAACCCAATCTTCCTTCCTTCATATACTGTTTTTTTCAGTTTGATCCTCTCTCTCAATGGCCTCTAATTTTTTTGGTACCAGAAACCAGTTTTGTGGACGACAATTTTTCCATGGATCAAGGGGATGGATGGTTTCAATTTTGCTCGCTCAACCCATCACTCACTTCCAGCTATGCGTCCTGGTTCCTAACAGGCCATGGAATGGTACCAGTCCGTGGCCTGGGGGTTGGGTACCCCTTCTCTATCTGCCCAAAGCAGCACATCCACCTATTTCTTTTCTACTGGATACATTCTTTTGTGCCATACCTTCATGACCTGATCTCTTCTAATTTTACCACATACACTTTTCATAGAAACACAACTTTTATGTTTTTCCTGATATCACTTCATTTCCACATGAGGGAGGGGGCAAAAGGGATCTTATAAATAATTTGCACTTATTTCGACCTATCTTCCTCCTAACAGATCATGTGCTGCCCATTTTCTACCAGAATTTGCATGCTGCAACATTTCTGTATGTATTATCTTTAGGAAACATTTTATCCATATTCACACATTCATCAACTTTCTAGTGTTTTCTGTCTTCTACATTAACTTGCAATAATGGTGGTGCAGTGGTTAGAGTGCAGTATTGCAGGCTAATGCCAACTGCCAGCAGTTCGATTCTCACTGGCTCAAGATTGACTCAGCCTTCCATCCTTCTGAGATTTGTAAAATGAGGATCCAGATTGTTGGGGGCAATATGCTGACTCTGTAAACCGCTTAGAGAGGGCTGTAAAGCACTGTGAAGCGGTTTATAACAAGTGCTATTGCTATTGCTATTTAATTTTTCCTCTCCAACATCTTTGGTTTTGGTGCATTCATTTTCAGGTTCACACTTTATTGAGTCATATAATCTTTCTAAAATTTCTTGAAAATCATTCAACTGCTTAGCAACAAGATATCTGCATATAGTGGCATACCTCAAATGTGCATTGTCAACAATGGTGGGATGCAACCGGTTTTACTACTGGTTCAGTGCCGCACGGCTTCTAAACTGCAAGTATTTCCTTACTGGAGGCAGCCAGAGTGAGTAGGAAGGCTGCGGAGGCATGCAAAACAACTGTTCTAAGTGATCAAGGCTGTTCATTTTATCCCACAGATTCTGGAAATCAGTATCGTGCAGTGAACTTTATTTCTCAATTCATATATTACTGCTAAACAGGAAAAATCTGATCCGCACATTCCTTATTTAGCATAAAAGTACACTGCACTTTTCAAAATTTGTTCACTCTCCCCTTTCAATCAAAATTATGCTAAGCAGCTATCCAGGCATATTTTCAAATTTAATCTCCCTTTGTATTTTGCATTCAGTGCTTTGCTTAGGAGAACAAGACTGGGAATCTTTTGTAAGCAAATCACATGTATATCTTAACATTCCTTCACTTAACGTCACCTAACTGCAGCTTTACTTTTTTTTTTTATGATTCTCACAGCATTTATGAGGTCCATCATTGGGCACTTACAGTATTCATTTTATTATATTCATGAACATAACACTATATACTTTTTTTTCCCATTTCCATTCCAACTCATTTAACACTTTCGTTTTTAATCAGCTTCACTTTTCAAAAGGTGCCTTACTAGCCTTCATAATCCAGTTCTAAAACTATTTGTTTTTGTTTCTTTCAAAATTGCTCTGCATTTTTTCTATCTCTGTTAATCACCATCGTTCTTAATACTACCAAAAAATGATCTATCCTGTATTTAGTTCTCTCATGATCTTGATATATTTCACTAATTCTACCATGTTTTCATTGTAAACAATTATTTTTTTCAGATTTATATTCCTTTTGTTATAGGCATATATGAATAGATTTATTAATCACTGTAACTTTGAAAAAAGACCGTCTTCTAAGCAGATATTCACCAACTCATCTTCATTCTCATTCATTCTTACATCACATCTCTTCTGTTTTTGTCCCCGAGCTTTCACAATTTTCACAAAGCAAATGGCTCATTTTTCTTTAACCACCAGTCTTTGGTGGATTATGTGCAACTATCACTAAGCTCTAGATTTCTGCTTTCATTCATACTCACAATAAGGTTTTTCAGTGACTTCTATCTCTTTCAAGTCCTACACATTTTTCGTTTCCTAATGTCTACAATTTCCCTACTGTACTTGTTTTCCTAACACAATTGTCATATTGCTTTTTAATCCTTGTTTTAGCTTGAGTTCCAGACATTTTGACCACATTACAGAAAATGACAAAAGAAAACTGAAGTGTTTGAAAGAACAATGGGACTCAGGAAGAACAGGAAGAACTGTATTCAGATCTCCAGCTGGACAAAAAATAAAAGTTTACTGAGCAATTTGGACCGCTTGTTATTTCTTTTCTATTTATCTTTCTAGATTGTTTTGAGGATCAGTGTTGGGAGAGGAGGGTAAGAGGGCTAACCAGTATTGTTCTGAGCTGCTTTACAGAAAAATACTAGTATTTTAAAAATATTCTGTTCCCATGTTCGTTCCTCATTTAATGCTACTCTACAGCAATGTATTCACCGGAAATAAATTTCTGGTTTGGTACTTCTTAAATCATAGCCCAAAGCCAAGATGTTTCAGGAGTTCAATAATTATGTAGCTGGAGCATCGTTTAAAAGGGAGGGATGAAAAAGCTGAATGCTTCTGAGTCTGACCTATTTGGAAAACGCTCAGTAAGCTAAGTTGTTATAAATTCAACTGCTTTTGTGGGAATGCTGAGCAACAATTCACAAGCTTTAATATCTTAGATTAGAAAGCAGAGTTCAGAATTCTCCCACTGGGGGAGGAGAGAGAGGAAGAAGATTGAGATGTAATCACGGAGGGAGCTTCTTTTTTTAAATAGAAGTGAAAAGTAAATTTCTGAAATGCACTTCAATCACATATAAAATATTTAAACTGAGTTTTTAGGGAATGTTTTGTTCAGATGAGCTTTCTTTGGGATTAACCTTGTTAATGAGATTACATTGTTTAGTGTGCATCTCTTGCTGAATTTCAAGTTACAGTTCTAAATTCTTATAGTAATGTAATGGATCCTACACTTCTACAAGATTGCATTATTTATTGAATTTTGGCCTAGTTCATGTATTAAAGTATAATACCTGCCATTTAGCTACATGTCTATTACCAGGGGCTAAGTACCGGTTTGATCATCTTAAATTGGGGCCGTGAGGATTAGTGCAGGTCCTTCTTCAATTTAACACCCTCCAGATGAATTAAGACAGCAGCTCCCAAAATTCCCAGCCAGCACTGCAATCCTAACTTATCTGGAGCTATCAAGCTATCAGTTTCAGAAGAATAAGATAAAATAAAGTAAATAAGTAAAGGAGAGAATAAGATAAAATAAAGTAAATAAGTAAAGGAGAGGGTAATTCAGTCTGTATGTGTAATTGGTTGACTTATATCCTGTTTTTTGTTCACTTTTTGCACATGAAATATCCAAAATTCTCTTCCTAACATTTTCAGTTAAAATGGACTAGATATCTTGTGAGAGGAACAAACTGTCTTAAAGATCTGAACATCCATTGCAAATCATAAAAGCTAATGGTATATTTCATAGACAAACAGCTTATCTTGTATAAGGTATTTTTCTAGTTTCACTATCCATGTGATCCTGCTGACTACCAAGACAGCCTTAAGGATCCCCTGTGTTTTCCTGCTTCTTCCTAACTCTCTCTTTAATGAATAAGCTCTTTAAGCTGCCCTATTCCTGTTTCCTAAGAAGTGCTGGCATCTGGACAGATTGCATTCCTTTGGACCCTGTGATGGAAAGAATGAGCTCAAAAACAAAGAGTCAAATGCTTAGATTTGTACCCAGAAATCTGATATTCCTAAAAGGGTTTTTTTATAGGTTAGCTGGGTGCTTGGTATTAAATTATAGGAGCTAAATATGAACATACCACTAATTCATTTGTTTAAGCATCTGTAGGATGACCACATATGTTATTTTGATTAATTTGGCTAAAAATAGAAATCTGGATATTTTCCAATTTTATTGTTTATGGAAAAAGTTGACAATTTTGCCCAGGTTTCTAAATTATCTACATAGGTAATCCTATTTAATCAGAGGTCAGTTATTAAACACAATGACATCAAAACATTACATGGCTCACCAACTTTTAATTGAGCTGTAATGTCAGGAAGAACTGGAATATGTAAACCACAGATGTGTAGCAAATCAAAGGATGTTTTACTTTTGCAACATGTTAGAAAACTGACAATTTTGAACAATGCTGGAAATTTTCTGAGAACAGCTATAGGTGCAGTACATTAAATGCATAGTTCCTACCATGAAGATCTGTTACTCATATAAAGCTATTTAAAGGTATACTATGAATAATAGTTAAATAGATGCAATGCTAGTGGGAGATTCCATAAATAAGCTAATAAGCATTAAGCCTCGCTTAAGGGTATAGTAAAAAAAATACAATTAGATGCTGAGAAGGCTACTTTGTTGTTTCTGGGGCAGAGAATTCTATAGATAGGCATCCATTAAGATCACCTTTCTAGGTACAAACATTTTATTCAAGAGATAAACCCACATATTACATTAAGCTACAACATACCTCGTTCAGCTTTATTATGGATTTGCTACATTTACATTCCAATTTCATAAACTAAAATAATTTGAGAACTCAGCTTTACATTGTATTTATTTGGCACCCTGAACTGCAGACTAGGCATATTTCACCTCAAGTGTTGTGTGGACACAACACATATAGTTATGGCTTAGTGCCATATGGATTCAGAAACCTGGGCTGAATTAATGAATCCTGGTCCAGTTAATTATAGGTAAGCCTATCATTGCTACTGTAGCTTACTCACCAAACCATATCTAAAATAATGGCTGAGCATGATTTGTCAATCCAGCTTTTATTGATCCTTTTAATTATATAAGAGGTACATAGGAACACATACATTTACCCTGCCCAGATCTATCCATTTAGTTTTATTTGGCACAAACATGAAACATTTATGTACAACAGTGGTGAAATTTCATTTTTTTTTGCTACCAGTTTTGTGGGCATGGCCACAGGATTAAACATCACCAAGCACAGAATTAAACTTCACCAAAGTTACAATGTAATAAGGGGAGAGGCAGTTTCTGCGAGCAAGGCAATAAAGATCAGGCTAGAAACAACTGCCTCATTTACAGGATTAACCCTGCAAAGTGGGAAAAAAACAAAAGGAATTTCTTCTAATAACCAGTTCTATAGAATTTCGCCTCTGATGTACAATCATTACATTGTGAATTGGGACAGAGAAACTGCATTTCTCTTCAATCTTTATGAAGCAAGAGATAAAAGTAACTTCCAAGCAATGCAAGGATGACAGAGGGTGGTACACCACCCCAACAATACTCTGTTTGCCACGATACAGTCGGGAAAACATTTTTGTTCTCTGAAGGCAAACATAGAAAGAATGAGGAAAAGCTTCTTCCCACAAGCAATACGGACACTAAATCAGACACCACAAGAACACTAAGGATCATAACGATTGTTTACATATACATGAAGTAACCTTCCCAATTACCTCCTTTCTTCCCAACTACCTCTTATTCTCAACCTACCCTCCCATTCTGCCCTAACTTACCTGTGGTCGTGAATGGTTGTATAAGCATTTCACTGCATATCGTACCATGTATGACTGTGCATGTGACCAATAAAATTTGAATTTGAATTTACTCTTTTAGCTTGTCCTGCTATTGTGTTTCTGGTCATCTAGTCTTGCAATTGCAGATTTGCACTTCAAAAGGTTAGCAAACCTGTTCTATTAGAACTAGAGTGGCAAAATATGAAATATGTGCTATGCACCATGGTGACTCTATCCTGTCTAGCCCCTTCCATAAGCTGTGCAGATCTCAGATTGGTGTTGCCCCAATCATACCTATGTCCCCACAATGGGCACGATAGGGAACCCAAGAATTAATTAACACCTCAGCACCTGTTCAGATGATAAGCTACTGAACACGTTTCCAGAAGAACTTCAGGGCAGTTGGTTTTCTATTAGCAGGAATTCTACCTATTATTTCCCAGTCCCTTAAAAGGATGGGATTGTCACTCTTCCCTACAGTGGAATTCCCCCACATTTTCTTGCTCTGAAAAGCAAACCTGGAAAAGAGGGATATAGATAGCCATGGAGTGTCTGCTGGCTGCTGTTCTTTGAGCCCTCTTTGGCCAGCTGGAAGGAATACTGGTGGTCTTTAGGACAATAGTACCTGGGTACTTATGGGACCGCCTATTGCCACCATCAACCTCCCGCCAACCTGTGCGTTCCCACAGGGCGGGTCTCCTTGGGGTTCCATTGTCTGGACGGTGTCGTCTGGCAGCCCCAGGGGTTTGGGCCTTCTCTGTGGAGGCACCCTCCCTTTGGAACGAATTGCCCCCGGAGATCCGGACCATCATGGACCTATGGACCATCCGGTGCGCATTAAAAATCTATTTGTTCCAACAGGCCGGTCTGGCCTAGTACTATCAGTTAGGGATTTTGAATTAGTTTTTAAATCAGTTTTTAAATTTGTAATCTTCGTTTTTAAATTCTTAAATTTCTAATTTTTACATTGGGTTTTTAATTATGACCAGCCATCTTAGTTAATTTTAATCTGTTTTTAAACTGTCATTTATTTTATGTTTTCTTTTTTAGACAGCTGTACACCGCCCCGAGTCCTTCGGGAGAG
>JAEANM010003425.1:0-22420 GCA_017656035.1 Myanophis thanlyinensis
ATGTCATATCACTTTCACGAATAAGTCCCCAAATATAGTCCCCCATCATGTGTTCATTGTAGGTTCCCTGGTAGCAATGTTCAAAATGCTGCATGTCCTGATGAAAGCGCTCTCCTTGCTCCTCGGCCACAAAGGCGATGTTTCGGGCGTCTAACGACTATTTTCTACGTACTTGCTGCTCAATTAACCGGAAATAAAAAATTTGAAATCAGAAACAGAAATTTTTTGAAAATTTGTTACACAGTGTAATAGGTAACTTTTAAAAAAAGATTAAAGGTTTTTGCAGGAACAGGTGAAGATTCTTTTAAAGCAAGCAACTTTTCCCTCTTCACCTTCGTTTCTACTAAGTGGTTCTGTCTATGCAGTCTTGAAAAATATGATTGCTGTTGAGTGCTGGGCCTTCCCATTTATCTTTAAGCCGCCTTTTTCTCCTGCTGAATTCCATCTCACTGACTTCATACAAAAACCTAATGTAGAATTACAAGTAAAGAGGCATCTCTGGAATGTGATATGTGTAACCTTCAAAGAAGCCACCAAGATCAATGCTGGAGTGATGGTGGGAATGACTGCAAGAAATCACTTGATCGAAGTCAAATAGCTGGTTTTCAATAAATACAACACGTGGGACATTGAATATGGTGCTGTAGATGTTGTCATTTTTGAAGAACATCTGTTTGAAGGAAATTTCATTACCATATTTTGTATTCTTTTGAAATGTTTTGTGAAAGAAAAGAATTAAAAAGGAAAGACACTTGTAAAGGTTTAAATAATAATAATAATAATAATAATAATAGCCAATATGTTTTTCTTGATTTAAAAAAAACGAATGTGGTTGTACATTGTATGTAACAGGATGAATTGATAAGAATGTGATGCACTATGATACACAATGCACTTTTGGACTACAAGTGTGACAAAACGTGATATCCCTTTGTTAAAAAAGTTACATCATTGCAAGGAGTAGTGCTAGAATCTTTTCTCCAGTACTTATTTCTTAACATTTATGAATCCTAGAATTTATGAATATATTTAAAATTATTTCATTTTATATTATACTAGATTTTTTAAAAAAAGTTCCAGGGAAATCTGACACCAAAGTTCTGCCTTCCTCAGAAGAGAGAATATTAATAAAATGTATCCTCTTTTACCATAGTTCAAAGTGGTGCATTTTTCTAAGCATGCTACGTCTGATTCCCACCTAGGAAACAGAGTTATATCGAGTTAGGCAGTTAATCCATCTAATCCAATATTGTTTTACTCTGAGTAGCAGCAGCAGCTTTCTGAACTGCCATCTGGTACCCAACTGTATCAGTGAAGGTGCCAGGCAAATCTTCTAACGTGAAGGTCCCCTGCCAGCCAGAGAGAAGGTAGAAGCACCTGATACCTCCAAATTCAGAGGTTAAAGAGTTAAAAACATGAGAGAGATACTATAAGGAATGCAATTTACAAGGCAAGAACCAGTGGCTCCCTTCTTGGAGATCCTACTGACACAAATAACTTCTATGTCTATTAGGAAAGATTGAATGTTACTTGACTCAGAAAACTGAGGGAAGGAGTCTAGAGCAGTGTTTCTCAACCTTGGCGACTTTAAGATGTTTGGACTTCAACTCCCAGAATACTGGGAATTGAAGTCCAAACATCTTAAAGTCACCAAGGTTGAGAAACACTGCTCTAGAGTTTAAATCCTGGAACCCACACATCTATAGTATATCTATGGTACATTTTGGCTTCTGTATATTTTCAGCACATTTCATTCATGTCTGCAATAACAAGACAAATCTTACTTAGTCATGACTGTGAGCCTTCTGCTGAGTACATCAAGTTGCGAATGAAGGATTCAGTGAACTGAAATTTGCAGGCATGACACTTCTTATCTAAAATTGTTTTTAACAACTGCCTGAATTCTTCAACTAAGGGCTTTGATTCCTGAGTGAAATATTTTATTTTTCATTTTTTTTCCAGCCAAGGGCCTTTTATACATTAATAAGAACAGTAATTTTACTTCAGACTTGCTTCAGAGCAGAAATTAAATTCTTTTCTGAAACAGCATTCTATTTCTTTTTTCTTTTCTTTTTAAAAAATATCTAACCACTTAAGTTAGGAGGCTTGCTTACCCCAAACCATATTTTGTAATCAAAATCATATTGCTTTGATATTCTCAAAGAGAAATAAAAAATAAACATTGTGAAACTGCCTCCAATTCATCATATTCTCAGAGGACAAGGAATTATAAGGCCTTTCAGTAAATGAACCATCTACATATTATGTACCTATATGAAATATTTTCTTCTGATTTCTTCTTGGTGTGACTGATTATGTGAAAAAGATGAAGGTGCTGTCAAGCCTTAGCCAAATTTGGAAAATTAGTTGAAAAATTCTTGTGCTATAACTATAGCTATAACAGACTCCTAACCTAGTTCTCTTCATAATGCAGATATGGGTCATCTGCTTGTCCTCTTTGGTCCTGTGTATCCTCTCATATATACGCACAAACACACCTATTCTGTTTTCACTGTGTTGGAAGCCTACGGGAATAGTAAATCTAAGGAAAGCTCTAATTCTTTATTAATTGATTAATATAATAATTGAGGATACCAGGCTAGCATGTATTTAGATAGCCAGCTAACTATGCATATTAGCCTTAACGAATGTAGTGCAACAACTACACCATACACTGTAGTACATCCACATATTTAGGCGTTACACACGCCTGAGATTTGCTATACAATCCATGCCCAGTTTAAATGGCTTAACAAGGTGCATGTTGAAGTGTGGCTACAAAGTAGAAAAACTTTTTATATTGAGATCTGCTTTTTTGTGCATATTTTGTGCATATGAATATTTGGAAATATTCATTTTTAATGTATATTTCCCAGCAATTTTTTTGGAAGGAAGGAATAAATAGAATAGAATAGAATTCTTTATAGGCCAAGTGTGATTGGACACACAAAGAATTTGTCTTTGGTGCATATGCTCTCCGTGTACAACAAAGGAAACTACATTCGTCAGGAATCACAAGATACAGTACTCAATGATAGTCATGGGGTACAAATAAAACAGTCAAATCATACCAGGAGACAATAATCAATATAAATTGTAAGGCTATAAGCAACTATTAATAGTCATAGTGGGGTGGGTGGGTGTTCGAATGATGAGAACAACAGTAATGCAGACTTAATAAATAGTTAGACAGTGTTGAGGGAACTATTTGTTTAGCAGAGTGATTGCATTTGGGAAAAAGCTGTTCTTGTGTCTAGCTGTTCTTGTGTGCAGTGCCCTATAGCAGTGTTTTGAAGGTAGGAGTTGAAACAATCCATGTCCAGGATGTCACTGATCCTTAAATATTTTCCTAGCCCTCTTTTTGACTTGTGCAGTATACAGGTCCTCGATGGAACACAGGTTGGTAGTAATTGTTTTTACTGCAGTTCTGAATCAAAGATATCTCAGATGCTAATAGACATATGACTCAAAATGTATCTAATTCAAACTATTGAATATTGAAAAACTAGTTTGCTAAAAAATTCCAAAAAGTATTGTAGAATACAGAACTCTTTTCATTACTACTTGACCAAGTAATGTAACATCAATAAAGCATTTTACTTTACGAACATAGAAATAGCTGTTTCTTTAATCCTTCTGTCACTTCATATTTTTATAAAAGAAGAGAATTTAAGATCAAGGCTTATATTCCACTTTTAGAGCAGGTCAATCTTCAGGAGATGTGATGCTGGATTCACTGTACATAGCTAATATCTGAGCAACTTAAACCTGCACTATAAGATTCAAGCAAAAAAAATTCTACTGACATCTCTATTTTTTTCAGGCTCATCATACAACTTTTGTTGTACAAATTGCAGCACTCATAGACTAAATTTAGGCAGTCCAATTCTATTCCGCAACAGGTTCATCTTAGCTCTTTCTCATCCCAACACTTGGGATGAGTACTTGCTTGAATAGACAGGCAAAGAATAAATTGAATTAATCATGAAATAAGACTAAAGGGAATCAGGAAGTAAACCAGTGTGACTGCATATTTAACTTTACAAAGAGCAATCCTTTCTTTGAAGCAACATAATTGCTTTGCAATTTCTCTAGTGTTTTCTTCTACTGCAAAATAATTTTTATTGTTTCACAATGAAAGTGCTTTCACTGTGCTTGAAACTTCTTCCTAATTTTTTTGGGTGGTGGTGGTGGTGTAGCATTTTTGAACTAAGTCAGTTTTTGGATGCAACAGAAGGCATAAGGCAAAGTGTTGTTGTTTTCGCTTATGTATATTTCCATTAGCACAAAATCTTCCTGGCTGCCCATACTTACATGAACAAGTGTAGGAGATGATCAGGCTAAGTCTGAGGGCGGCTTCAAGCATATTATCAGTCCTGAATTGCACCCACAAGAGATCTATGCTTCATATCACATTTTGTTCCTCAAGGGTCGATCTCATTACAACCCTAAAACATGATAATAACAAATTGAGCAAGCATGCAATTCACATATCCACCATCTTCCTATAATTATACATATTACACAATCCACATGCTTCATATTTATTTCTACAGTATATTTCTAGCTTTCTATAAACTACCAAAGCCGAATATATTATAGCATTTTCATGTGGAGAAACTTCACGGTAAATTAGAACATCTTACGTTACCTCCTTTTCAGCCTTTACTAGTGCAATGGCTAAAATTTGTATACGGGTGTGGATGTCCAATACCCAGGAGTCATGCAGACGATGATAAGAATTAGATAAATATTATGCACCATGTAAAAGGTCAGACCTTCCTTCCTGACATGTTGCTCTAATTGTTTTGGATATGTCCATTTGGAAGCTGCTTTCTGGTTGCATAGCCACAAGATAAGCAGCCTGACAGTGCTTCTAAGGAGCAGCTTTTAATTATAAAATTACTAAATTCTTTTGTCCCAATTTTTGATTTTACAGCTTCCTTCTTGCAATGTGCTATGTTTTCTTAACACAAACAACTTTTCAACTCTGTGTTAAGCCAAATATTACACCTGTCATTATAAATCTTGTGGTTTTCACACCTATACAGTCCACTCAGCATTGCTTTCAAAATGTGCATGATTAGGAAAAAAAGAAGAAAAAAAATAGGTGATAAAAACCTCTGATGATGTATAGGTGCCACCATCTGCTACTGTGCATCTGTAATGGTGACTGCTGTTCTATCCCAAACCCATATGCTCTTTCTCCTCAGTGTCTACAACCAATCAAAATATCTGCTTAACACCAGCACCAGTGGAACACCATCAGTTGAGATTTACAAACATGGTGCTTACATGTTGCTTATTTCACACATCTCCTCCAATGACAGAAATTTGAAAGGTTAATTTTATAGATGCAGAAGAAGTCAGAATGGCAATATTTCTTTCTATCAACAAATGAATATTCAAGGCATCCAAAGAGATCCAGCCATCTAAGACTGCCTTATTCTTCAGTGAAATTCTGGAACACAAGCAAACTTTTTCTCCTGTTTTATGTTATAGTCTATGATAGATTGCATAGAATGCTCCACTTTAGCTTTCTGTAATCTAAATATATACAACTCCATGCTCCTTTTTGCATAAAGCCTATTCTCAGTATATGCATTTAACATCTACATTTAACATTTCTGGTTATTTCAAGATTGGTTGATTTGACAATTACAGCTGGATGGCGTGAGAATATACACACCCAAATTACAAAATAAAACTGCAGCAATGGCACATCTATAGGATTAAATACAGTACTTGGGATTATTTTTTTTATGCAAATGGAAAAAATAAACTAAAGCCAGTGTGTGGATATTGAGCTACTTTTCTAGATCCAGACTGTTGGGGACAATATGCTGACTCTGTAATCCGCTTAGAAAGGGCTGTAAAGCACCATGAAGTGGTATATAAGCCTAAGAGCTATTGCTTCGCTATATCAGTATAATGCTACAATTCAAAGGTTAGACTAGATGTTCCTGTGAGACCATTGTGGTCTACTGTAAAGGAATTTTGATAAACGCTCCAGAAGGAGAAAATTCCAAAATCATGGTCAAGAAAATTTCAGTGCCTCTTTAGAATTCCAAAACAGATTGGACTAGGAGGAACTCATTCTTGTCACAGATAATATGTGTTCTCTCTTGCTATTCTTTAGCAAGAATTGCAGCCTCCACCCCCAAGGCTGTGTGCTCTATACACTTCTCTTATATACCAATGACTGCATCTCAAAAGAGCCATCTGTTAAAGTACTAAAGTTTGCAGACGGTACAACAGTGATTGGTCTCATTCGAGACAATGATGAATCTGCATACAGATGGGAGGTTGAACAACTAGCCTTGTGATGCAACTGGAACAATCTGGAACTGAACACACTCAAAACTGTAGAAATGGTGGTAGATTTTAGGAGAACCCACCCATACTACCACCTCTTACAATGCTAGACAACACAGTATTGACAGTAGAATCCTTCAAATTTCTAGGTTCTATCATATCACTTAAAATGGACACAGAATAGAATAGAATAGAATTCTTTATTGGCCAAATATGATTGGACACACAAGGAATTTGTCCTCAGTGTATATGCCCTCAGTGTACAACAAAGGAAATAGTACATTTATCAGGAATCGCAAGCATATCAAAAACATCATCAAAAAAGCACAACAAAGAACACAACAAAGTTCTTTGTGCGCCAACTCAGAAAGCTTAAACTGCCTAAGGAGCTGCTGATCCAGTTCGACAGAGGAATTATTGAGTTGGTCATCTGCATCTCTATAACTGTCTGGTTTGGTTCTGCAACCCAACAAGACAGACACAGACTACAGAGGATAATCAGAACTGCAGAAAAAACAATTACTACCAACCCGCCTTCCATTGAGGATCTGTGTACTGCACGAGTCAAAAAGAGGGCTGGGAACCAGTCACATCCTGGATATGGATTGTTTCAACTCCTACCCTCAAAATGATGCTATAGGGCACTGCACACAAGAACGGCTAGGCACAAGAACAGCTTTTTCCTGAATGCCATCACTCTGCTAAATAAATAATTCCCTCAGCAGTGTCTAACTATTTGTTAAGTCTACATTACTATTATTCTCATCGTTCCATCACCCACCCACCACACTATGACTATAACTTCTTGCTTGTATCCTTACGATTTATATTGATTCTTGTCTCCTGGTATAATTTGACTGCTTGTTTGTACCCCATGATTATCATTAAGTGTTGTATCCTATGATTCCTGCCATATGTACTGTTTCCTTTAATGTATACTGAGAGTATATGCACCAAAGACAAATTCTTTGTGTGTCCAATCACACTTGGTCAATAAAGAATTCTATTCTATTCTATTCTATTCTTCTGCTACATTCAGCCAGATTCCTGATTCCTTGAAGCATAGTGCCTAGTCTTGTCTGGAAAAGATCTTCCTGTACCATGTGGTGGGATTCAAATAATTTAACAACCAGTTCTCTGCCCTAATGACCAGCTGAACCAGCAATTCTCTGAACTGCTAACTGCTTAGAAAGTTAACAACCGTTTCTAGTGAATAGGTGCGAACTGGTTGAATGCCACGTCTGCATGTAACATCATTTTTCTGTGTGCAGAAAAACAGAGGTTATTTTCAGTTTCATCTATTTTTTAGTTTTCTCTTTCCATGTAAGAAACATCCTCTTAAGCAGAAATTTAGCTCTAAATGCTATGTGTTAACTTCCCAAATGCTTTGCTTTAAACTCTGTTTTCATGCTTAAATGCTATGCTTGATTCTTGTGAAACATATAACTGCCAAATGAATAAACCTGCTCCTTTTTCTGGCATTGTAAACCCATACCCATACCCAGTAAATTGTGGAGCTAAAGGTATGTGTCCCCCCCCCTTGCACAGAAGTGTACACTGATTATGTCACAAAAATTTCTTAACATAAAGACTTGCACAGGTATACCACTTTGCATTTTTGCAAACTCAAAGCTTAAATGTAAATCCTTGGATCCATTTCCCCGGTCTATCCTGGATCACAGAACTCACTTAAAGTGAGCAAAAATTCAGCTTCACATCAGGTAAAGTATAGTTATCTTCCTCACCCTTTTATTCTTACCTATTTAACAGTCAAAGAGTAGAGTGTATTTTTATTTCTAGCATAAAAAGGAATCCTGCCAAATTCATCACTCTGAAATGTATTTTTATTTGCTAGATATTCTTTAATATTACATTAAGTTGGAAAAGTAAGGCCTGTTCTTGCCAATTGGTTGTAATGTTATTGGTTGTGCTGATGTCTAAATCATTTCAGTAGATTTCATTTCAAGTATTCTGTGTGAGCCAAACTATGAAAAATAGTTTAAATATATAGCTGCCCTTTTACTCAGACAGTTTTAATAGAGAACCAAAGTCTGAGTGCAGACATATAGAAAACATCTCTATAAATAACACAAGTCTCAAATCTTAAATAACAGTCTTTACAAAATGAGCAGTATGAGCTTAACTAAGCACTAAGAATTGAACTTGATTTGAAATATATAAATAACATATATGTGTCTCATTGTCTTCTGTCTCCTTCCTTCCTTCCTTCCTTCCTTCCTTTTTGGATAGGAGTTGTTAAAATGTGCCAAAAATCTTTGGCTGTTGTCAAAATGCTTCTGTGATGCTTAAATGATAACTATAGTTCATTTTCAAACTTCCAGGATTTTCAGATTTTTAAAAAGTGAACATTAATCTCTGCCTGTTGAAGAAACAGAAGAAGCTCTCAGTTTTAACCAAGACTAAAGAATCAGGCTTCTTGATGGGATGCTGCTGGTCTCATCAAGTTACCTGCAGTAGAGCAGTAGGTTGGAAACAATAGACAGTACAAGCCAATTCATCAAATGAAGTTGAATGACATTTTGAAGGCCTAGAAAGTCTTGTTTTAGCTCTCATCTTTCTCAGCTACTTCTTTTCCTTCTCTTAACTCTAAGGTTAACAATTAACCCAGGGTTAATAGATACAGTTTGCTGACTACTACTATCGGAAGTCCCCATGTTCAGGAAGCTGTCAAAGTTGAAGCTAACAATGTGTCTGTTTTGTCAGTGGGATGCCTTGTCACCTTCCTTCACTGCCTGATGTACAACTGTTCAAAGTGTTCCCTTGAACAGTCACTCTTAAGTCTCCTTCTGCTGACACAGTGGACTGTGGAAGAGTGGGTGGAAATCCTTTGAAGTTAATGGAGTTTTAATCATTTTACACGTCATTAGAATATTCACTATGGCCGTTGATAGTTCTAACATGCAAACACCATTATAGTTTCAAATATTATTATTAACCTAATCTAAAAGAGAAGGATTCTGCATTCTGGATTTGAAGCAAGTGACAAGCTATTCATAAAGTAAAAGTCTGCCAAATCATAACATCTTCTAAATTGTTTATTGTGCATTAGAGTCTAGAAAAGCCTCTTTATGGGTATGTATAAATTTGTATGGTATGTGGTGTGAGCTGATAATATTGCAAAATGTTTTTATCCATTTTTATCATCCAGCCTGACTTGTTCTTACAGATTGCTGTGATGTATTTTCTAGCTATAGTCAAGTTTCCATGCCAAATTTTCATTTTCAGACTTCCTGGAAGTTACAATCAAGTTAGATATAGTATGAAGCTCAGGTTTATTTGGAAAAAGATATTCTCCAATTTTCCAGAGATAGTTTCGTCATTTTTGTATAGTTTGACTAGGACAATTGAATTTATATTTTTGTAGATATTTGCTCAAAACATAGCTTACTGTCCATTGCCTAGCATTTTAAAGTTGTTCAGAAACCAATGAATTGCTAGTAATGTGTATTTTAGCTTTTGTCCATTAGATACAGCATATAGTTTACATTTGTTAACTCATTTTTTTTAACCCAGCACCTTTTCTGAAAGCTCTATCCTAAAGCTACAGTATTTCACTGAAACAGCCAGATGGCATGAATCCTAAAGTTCTTGACCTGTCAGCTCTATATCTTTAGAGTGCATAATTTTAAAAGATGTGATGTGATGATGAAAGTTTGGAGGAATAGTTGGATGTGACACAACAATCTCTTTAACTGTAAATTTCTCACTTTCTTAAATAGTAAGCTAATATCATGCTAGATCTGCTAAAAATTATCTGCCATGAAACCCAGATACCTTTGCATTCTAGTTACTGAAGTGTGACTAATTTAACAATTCTTTTCTATGCTAAATCTAGCCAAAAACCTAGAAAGATGGTCCTGCTCCATGCTTCTGCTAGGGTGGTTACTATCCATCTTCTTCTAGAAAGTAGTAGGGGAGTGTATTGTGGGAACTCTAAGAAATTAATTGATCTTCACTGGACTAAATTTAATCCCAAACTGAGCCAGTGAAGCATAAGATTAAACTAACTCCACATCAATGTGTTATAGGTATATACATTAACTGTTCTGCATACCTAGTATAGAATTCACTGGCAAAACAACTTTAAAAGATTGTACTCAGAAACTCCTGACAATGAATCAATTGGCAACATTTTTATTAAGCATTGAAGATAATGTTAAGTAGTTGGATGATCAAAAGTTATGTGAGTTAATGCCCTGATGTCAGTTCCACTAGGTGGACCAGAGCAGAAGATCAATTCCACAGGAAGACTATAAGTATCTATTGAGATAGGCTATAATAACATAATCTTGCAAGTCTGATTATAATGTTCCTCCTCCTCCTCCTTCACCTCCATCTCCATCTCCATCTCCTTCTTCTCTTCCTTTCTGAATGTTATCTCAAAGTTCTGAACTTAGTAAAAATACTTTGGCTCCTTTTGTTTAGGTAACAAAGCCTACTAATTTCCATCAAGGTCATCTTTACTATCTGCATCTGATACAGGCACATCCCAGTCATGTGATCTTCTAGGCCATGCTTTGTAAAAATGGAAAGCAATCTTGACATATTAGTCAGTCAATCTGCCCTCACCTATGAGATTAACTCAGTTTATGCTAAAACAAATAGAGCTTTGTAGGTAAATTTTAAAGCTTTTCCATGCCTGATTAAATAGGTGTCATGTGGTTGAATTTGCCCCATTTCTCATTCAGCATGTCTATCTGATATTTAAAGTGAGTTAACCCCACAGCAATTCAACTACAGGTATTTGTGCATCTGTTCCTTATTTGCATTACCATTCTAAAAATGAGAACTGTTTTAATAACATTTGGAGACGTGTAATGGTTAATGATGTCATAGGTGCCAACTCTGACTAATTTTCCTTTATTTCTAAGTCAGCCATGGTGAATGTTGTTTTAACTGACCAAAGACCACCTCAACTATTTATATTTGGGATTAATGACTGCTGTAACTAGCCAGTTTTCCATTGTTGTGGAAACAACATTATTTCTGAACTAAAATGTTAAGCTAATTTTCTCAACTAGTCAGATAATATTTTAATAAAGTTGTGGTCAGAAAATAGAAAGTAAAACTTTGGGTTATGCTCTGAGGCTGTAAAATTTAAAAATCCATACAATAAAAAAATTAGTTACATCTTTTACTTGTCATCATTTTATTGACATAGTTATTACAGTTGTCCTCCATTCCACTTCAGTTCATGAACATAAGTGTAGATGCTATCTTCTCAATTCACTTTAGGAAATAGATATTATAAGCTGCTTTCCACTTTCTGACATGCCTTAGAATTCTTATTTGATTACTTTCAAATTTCAGTCCCATATAGATTAGGAACAGAAACTACAACACCAGCATTTTAGAAACTCTAATTGCTCATTTTCATCTAACTCAATTCAGTCTCTTTTTCTTTTGGCTTCTTTTCTTGTTCCTAAATAGCAACTGAGACTCCTCCCAATCCCTTCTCGTTTTCCTCCCACTGTTGTGTTTTATGTTCATTGTTCTTTAAATATACTCCTCGGGTGTTCTTATCCTATTCATTCAATGATTAACTGTGAGAACTGAATTAATTTTGCTGACTGACACGGAAGATTTTCTTTGGAGCCAACACTTTTGAAGGCAAATAAGATCCTTAGTATATATAGATTCCTCTAGCACTAATGTTAACAGAAGGAAAAGTATACAATTGAATACAGGCAATAGATGCTTAAAATGGATGAACACATTAAAATAGGAGACCACCACAAAGCATGATCACTGGAATATCATATAGGTTTTGGGAACTATAAAAAGATACAATGTACATTATGTTTACTCAATGAAATTGTTTTAGGTAGAATTAAAACATGGTCTATCAGATGAAATATAGCTAATTAATGAAATTTGTGGATGATGGCTATAAAGAATGAAGTGGATAACTGCTATAAAGAATCATGTATGTTGCACTTTGAAGGGATTAGAATGCTTTGAAAAACTATCAAAGACTATTTTTCAGTTTAAAGGCATCACTGATCTGAAGAAGTGACCTGGCGAAAAGTAATTTACAGATTTAAAAAAAAAATCAAAAGAAGGAAAAATAGTGGCCTTGAATTTACCCATCAATAGCTATGACCTAGGAGAAAACTGAGCAGGCATACAGCCATTTATACTATTTAAATTATTAGTTATTGTTCCAAAATTCACTTCATCTAACTATTTATTAGATGCTATTTCCAGTACTTTAGTGTAAGATTCAAGAACTGAACAAGTTCTAGTAATTCAAACATTTATCTACTGTCCTTCTTCTGAAGCCTGAGACAAATGAAACCCATAACAATAAAGCATAAAAACCATAACTCCTCAAAGTGATTGAATTGCAAAGACAGTTCATGATCTTTGCGAAAATCTTATGTGAAGGGTATGGTTTTCCCTTATAAAAGGGAAGGGGAGGTACTCACTGCAGAGTAAGGTATTCTTAACAGAGGGGCTATCACTAAAATAGTGATTTCCCTCATATTTCCATCTTTTTCATCCCAGATGGCGTTCACATCTCAGCAACATCTTGCTTGCTTTACTTTTCCTGTAATATTTCTAATTTGGCTCAAGTCAATCTATCTGTGGGAACAGATAATATAAACTTTATTTGTAGAGTATTGACAAAATGGCCACACGACTATTATTAAATGATTGTATAATATGTAATGCATTGCAAAGATCTATTTGTATCTTTATTCTATCCACAATAATGGTTTGACTATGAAACCTTATAAATACAATAAGTGTATGTAAACTAGCCATATGTTTTCAGCTTTAATCAATTTATTTATGAATGAATTATTTCTTGTGTGGTTGAAACCCAGCTTCAGCAAGATTCAAAAATAAGAATACCTAAAGAAAAGTCATCTTTGCATTTGGTCAAAAAAGGAAATGTGATAATGAATAGCAAGGGGATCATGAGTATGATAGCAAAACTTTTGAGACAGAAAGGAAAGAACTATAAGTTAGGTTCTTGAAGAAAAGGGTCTCTTAATTTTTATGTGAAAATGGTTGTGCAAAAGGTTATCTTGGAACAGAGCCTTGCAGTCAGATGTATTCATATCTTGATAATTCCATAATTTATGAGCTTCTCTCTCCCTGACAACTATTTCTTTGAAGTCATGAGGATACTATTATGATGGAGATTAGCTGTGCAATGAAAACTTTAAAATGTATTAAATTGTAATTATAAGCATAGTACTTTTATCCACTCAATGTTAAACACTAAAATGGGTAAGAAGTCCCTCAAACGGAGCTTGAACTTCTGATGGTTCATGAACATGTCAAGATACTACTCTTCAAATAATGTAGAATGGTTTCTCATTACCTTTAATCAACCCATGATGCTTTTGGGTGGTGCCTCAAGTTCACATCCATCTTCAGCCATGGTAAGCCACTTTCTTAATAATATTTACTTCAGATAGTTATTGTGGGGAATTAGTAGGAGAGTTATGGACAATATGTTGCTTTGAACTCCTATAGGAAAAGTGGGATATAAATGCAACAAATACATAATATTTCTATGATTCTGTTCTGTACTGTTCTTATTAAGTCATTTTTTACTTTGTTTTTATCCATCTTTTAGCAATGTAGTTTTGTATGCTGCTTTGAATGGTCTTCTGTCTTGAAATCTGGGTTCATAATAAAATTAAATGCATATATATTTTTGATTCTTTAAAATATAATTTTATTGTAGGAATTTTTAACAAGATAAAAACAGCACTAATATTAGAAAAGAATAGTGAATAAGAAAGAAAATAGAAAAAGAAAGAGAAAAAAGAAAAAAGATTATAAAGATCTGATCTTTTTGACAGCAGTTATAAATGAATTTATATTTTATCTTTTTTTCTTGAAGGTTACATCATAATTTCCTTCTTTCCATAAGCTATCCTTTGTAATCTTTAAACTCATAAATCACAAGTTCATTTCTCTTTTTTTTTCCAGCAAAAACTCCATAAGGAATTTCCAGTCAGAGATAGATGGTAGTTGTTGATCTTTCTCTAATCAAACACGTTTGCTATTTCTGCTAAGTCTGTCATCTTCATCAACATTATTCCATTATAGATATTTCTTTCCATTTTTCTGCATATAATAGACTTGCAGCTATACAGTGCAAATATGGACAAATAGTCTTACATGGCTCTTTTCTAATTACAAGTCCATCAAGCAACCTATCATGTTGTCCACATTTCCAACATAAATTTGAAGTATCTTTATAGATTCTACACAATTTTTATGAGACACATCAAATCAAGTTTTATTCATCACATACAAAGTCATACAGTACATGGTACGAAATGCAGTGAAATGAAATGCTTGCGACCGTAGATAGTAGAGAAGAGAATAGTATAGACAGGGAGAATAAGTTAGGGAGTGATTGAAAAAGGTAGATTATGGGAATATTGTTTAGTCCTAGGTTGTTATGGTTTGTGGTTTAGGGTCCGTATTGCCTGCAGGAAGTAGCCTCTCCTTGGTCTCGCTGTGTTGGCTTTCAGGGAGCGGAGGCACTTTCCTGACTGCATCATAGTGAACAGTCTGTTGTTGGGGTGGCTGGGGTCCTTCATTATTTTCCTGGCTGTAGTTTGGCATCATCTGTTGTAGATGGAGTGCAGTTCAGGGAGCCTGGTGTGGATGATGTGCTCTGCTATGTGCACCACCCTCTGTAGAGCTTGCCTGTCCTGCATGGTGCTGTTTCCGAACTACATAGTGATGTTGCCCATAAAGATGCTTTTTACTGTGCATGAGTAGAAGTTTTTGAGCACTTTGGGGGGCAGTCTGAAGTCTCTTAGTCATCTATGATGGTATAGATGCTGCTGGGCCTTTCTCACCACAATGTTGATGTGTCGGGTCCATGTTAGGTTCTGCAAGGTATTTGAAGCAGTCCATTCTCTCTACTTGGCTTATTCCAAAAGTTCATTTTATAAACATTTTCTTTTAAGTTATAATGTAAATTTCAGTCTTTTTAATCACATATTTTTCTACTTCTCCATCAATACATTATATCCAAATTTCTTAGTCACATTATCATTATCCTACAGTCTTTCACTTGTTCTCTTCTATTTCAAATTTCAGTAAAACATCTATGCATTTTAGCAATTACATGTTCATCATTTGTACATAGTTCAGCTTCAACATCTGTTTTCTGCTACTCAGTTCAAACACCTCATTATCAATCTCAAACCTTTCTCTGTGTGAGAACTATTGAAAACTAAATCCAGTGGTGGGATTCAAATAATTTAGCAACCAGTCCTCTGCCCTGATGACCAGCTGAACCAGCAGTTCTCTGAACTGCTTAGAAAGTTATCAACCAGTTCTAGTGAATAGGCGTGAACTGGTTGAATCCCACTTCTGACTAAATCTCTGTGCAGTAAAAACTCTTTTGATTTCTCTTTATATTCTCCATGTTTCTGTTCTAACAACTCATGTAAAATGCTTCTTATACAAAACCCATAAGATTAAGAAGAGAACTTGGAGAAAACTTGGAACTTAGGACAGGGCAACAATATATATAAACCATATTGGCTGGAGAACTCTGAGAGTAGAGTCTATGCATCTTTGTTTGAGAAACAATGGATTAGACAGGCTTTTCATTGAAGAGCTACTAGATGCAAGTCCAACCAAAAGGTAAATGACAAATAAATAACAATAAGAAGTAAAAGGAGAAGTTGTCCCCCCCAAAAAAATTATTGTCTGGCCAGTAATTTAGGCATATAAATCACTTGGTCACACTGTTCCACGATATGGTATATTTCACTTTAATTTATAAGCTACATTTCTACATGTCTTTAGAAGAATAGTATAGTATGCAATTAACATGCAATTAAAATATGTGTTCTCTTTTGTTTTCAACATTGTTTATAGTACTCCTTTGAAGAGCTATTTTCAATCTCAGGGAATCTTACTGGGCTAGATGTAAAATAGTTCAGTGCTGATAAAACGGGATTATCTATGAATATCTACACAGTCCTGAACCATGAGATTTCACTATAGCTTACAAACTAGTAGTTTGCTTACTAGAAATTTAGTTTTTTAAAGTCAGAGGAGGGGTAACATAAACAGGAAGCCTCAAGCACAGCTATAAACACATGATGAAGTTCCTTTTTAATTTTCAATTGTCTCAGAGATGCCAGCTGAAGTCCTCTGAAAACAAATCCAATTGCAACTTCCACTCACGCTTTAACGCTAAAGGACACTTTATAATTTGAATATCCAAATGGCCACTTTCTCAGGCCTGGAAATCTGGCTCCAACTTCATTTATTTTGATGTCTTTTATCCCAGCTGCAGCTCTTCAGGATTTATCTCTATGGTTAACTTCCCCTTTCATAATATTAGCACAGCCGAATCACTTGCTTTTCCTGTTGCAGGCAGTGATTATATAGCAAATTAACGACAAGCTGTTCAGTCCAAGTCCAGCAGTTGGAAAGATGTTGTTCTGAGTAATAGCTTTTGTATCTAATGCTTTCATCTGTAATTTGCCTGGGTAACAAATGCAGAAAATAAAATTTAAAAAATAAAAATAAAAAAATCCTGCCAAATTCCTTGATGGGTCTATATATGCTCAAAGAATTTGAATGGGAAGGGTAAACAGCATTGAGAATGTACTATATATAAGAAGCTCAAGAGTCCAATAAACTGCCTGCATAATTTTATTTCTGTGTTTCTAAACATTTGTTGGAATAGAAATGCAGATAAATCAGAGTTTTCTTGGAGAAAGTGCTTCAAAACTTCTTGTTCAAGAAAGGGGAATGGATCAAGAAGTGGATGAGCCAAATGGATGGTACAGCAGGGTTTACATATGTGTGAAGGTCTTTGAATCCTCTGAATGTGAATATTTTATTGGAGATAATTATTTATTCACAGTTGAGATTCATATTGGCCCTGTGGAAAACTGATTCAAAATCCACTTGGATGAGAAGAAGTAATGGGCTTCAGGGAATAATTTATTTTCAGTTGGTTGAGTCTTTGCTATATATAAAGCATATAATTGGGACAATATTGTTTTTTTAAATTGAGAATTAACGGAGATATAATCAGGAGTGGTTAAAGGGAGTTGGAATGGGAGTTGTAGTCTCCAGTCCTGACTTACATAAAGAAGCCATATATGTGATTTTTAGCCAGTCACATTCTCTCCACCTTAGGAAGAAGGCAGTGGGAAATTGCTCCTCAAAATGTTGACAAAATATTGAATGGTCTTTCTGTGTTATGGCCAGAAATCAAGATTGTCTTTAAGGCAATCCCCTACAGCACCCCCCAAAAGTGAGGGAGATTGTGAATGAGTGATAATGCAGACAAGAAAAAGAGAAAAAGTTTTAGAAAATGAATATCCAATTAAAACCCATTAGGTTATGCTAATTGCCATGCAGGTCAGAAGAAAATGTGAGTTCTGGTTTCTACTCAGCCATTAAGCTCCCTGTTTCAATAGGATTTAAGCAATATTGGTTTTTTAAAAAACAAAAGTGGGAAATTTATACCTGTCTCTTCATCTTCCAGCATTTCAAATGAAATCAGAACCCATATTTGAGATGTATCTGTTCCTATAGCAAGAGCACTGCCTGAGCTCAATCTATATTACTAAAATTCTATTGGAGCATTTCCAGTCCTATGAATGTCCCTCCATCTGGAGGCTCCTAGGAGGAGCTGTGGATGGGAAACAAGCAAATAAAAAAAGAAGAATGGGGAAAATATCTCCCTCTTCTTCCTCATACATAGAATAATATGCAAATGACTCCTGTTACGGTTAGTGTACCTATAAATTTGGGATTCATCACTCTGAATACTCTTAGTAAATCTGTTTCCATAAGTGCAAAATGGTAGTTGTCCTGTTTTCACATGTGCAATAAGACTGGCTGGTATATTGTGTAAGAAGTAGAATTTGGTATATTGTGTATATACTGGTATATTGTGTAAGAAGTAGAATTTAACCATAGATGTCTATCCCATGTCCATGTCATTGCTCTAATGAGTTTTCCAGACTAGGCATGGGAGAGGGAAACCCAAAGAATGACAAATGGGACAACTTGAGCTAACTGCTTTTTATGAAGACATCCAAGTGTAGAGTTATTACAAGAGAGCCAAGACTCAAGAATGTTAGTAGAAACATCACTAGTCCAATATCAAAATCAATACGTGCATTCACAGCAGAATCAGTAGGCAATCTTAAATCCAAACACAACACTTGAGATGTACAGGTTTCCCCTCAGGCAACCAACATTCAGCACATATTGTCAAGCTTCAGGAGAAAAGTGGGGTCTCCAAACAGAGAACGATGGTCTGAAATTAAGACATAAAATGAACAAGGCCAAACTATCCCTGAAATTGACCTTTTGCTTAGCTATCTATTCCTCAATGGAACTGAGCAATGTATCCTTCCCAAGATGTTTCTTCTCTAACCAGACTGTTCTCCACACTTCGATTTTCAGTTTGATAGTGATGATGCTTTCCAGGCTGACTGAATAAAACTCCAGATCAGTACCAGATTATAATGAGGAAGATCCTGGAACTGAACATAATTCTGTTTTGCTTCTAGAGCTACTTGATCAGAATCAGATCTGTTAATGCTTTGTTCTGCTCCTTCTCTGCTGAAGGTTCATATGAAGACTAAGAATTATCATAAAAGGACAGTGCTCCAGAGGGTTAATATCATTTACCAGAGGATCATTGGTTGTCCTCTCCCCTCTTTGGAAGAGCTTTATAGCTCCCATGACCTTAAGAAAGTTCAAAACATCCTTAAAGATCCATCTCATCCTGGGCACCCTTTTTTTGAACTATTACTATCTGGCAGACGGTACAGGACAATAAAAACAAGGGCAAATAGGCTGAAAAACAGCTTCTATCCCAGAGCAATAATATATTGAATTCTACAGTATAGTGCAATATTAATGCAATATCAGGGGTTTTCAGTTGTCTAGAATGTGAAGGATGTGTATCTGTGTTTTATTTTATGGTTATAATGTACAATGAAGATAGCATTTAATTTTGTTGTACAAGGTACAATGACACTAAAGTAAATTAAAAGAGTCAGAGAGACAAAGGCCATCAAATTAAGGTGTGGACTAAGATCTAAGATCCAGGAAGACCCAGGTTTATATTCTCTCTCATCTTTGGAAACCTGTAATTTCACAGTTTTCATGTTGCAGATAAAATGGGAAGAGATAAGGCCCACCACCCTGAGCTCCTGGAGGAAAAAATGTGTCATGAAACTAATAAATTAACAAGCAATTAAATATTAGAGGAGACAAGGACTAACTGGATTCTACTCTCTCCTTTTGCTTTATGTTATCTCCAATGTTATTTGAAGAAGATTTGGTAGACAAGATAAGACAAGAACAAAAGTAAGTGAAACTATACATTCTTACTGAGTACAGAAGGTGCACTGTTGTTGGTGAGCATAGATACACAACGAGAGGAGGAAGGAAAAAAAAATCTTCCTGGAGACTAGTGAGATTCTATAAACATAATCAAAATGTAATAGAAACTTTTTGGAAATGCTGTTAGAAGGAGAAAGCATCAATCTTCATGGAACTCCACTCAACAGGCTTTCTCCAGCTAATCCATCATGCTCAGGACATGGGCCCTCCCATCTGTCTGTGCAAAGGACCAGGAGGAGATTGCTAAATCCCTGGGCTGAAGCTACCATCTCAATACAAGGCAATTCATCATGAAGGAACAGGGAGGGGGAGGTTGAAAAATAATATAACACTAATAAAACAGTTCTCCTCCCTTTCTTACTGCACAGTTTCCAATGAATTTTTAGTAAATGAACTCAAATTGTAGGGAAGGAAAGAGGGGGTTGAAAGCTGGCTAGATAATATAGCTTATAAGATGCACACCACTAAACAGGGACAATAGCTGTTATCTGCATACAAGTTATGGTAGTAAAGATTGGACTTGCCACTTCATGAGTTCATGTTCAGGCATCAACAAACATGTACTAAAGAGATAATATCACTATACTAGTGCCATTATTTGTACTGGAAGGGTTGAAGATTCAGGATACTTTTTTGATATTAAATTTTTGTGGGAAACACTATAGAGTACTGCTTTTTAATAAGGATGATTCAATATATGAGGAAAATACAAAACTTGTTGAGCATTCAGAATACAAATGAAGATGTCAATATTTTGTTTACAACATTCAGTGTTTGTTGCTGAATTATACTAGAATAAAGATTAAAATATCTTGTCAGAGCTGTAATTAAATTGGGGGCAATATTATTTGCCACTGTCCCTGAATAAGTTCTGAAAAATACCCTTAAGTCGCAGCTATAACTTTTTTTCCTTTCTGAGAGGAATTAGCTGTTAATAATTGGTGTGCTAAAACTATTGGGTATTATTCACTTTACTACCAATTTTGAGTAAATACTTTGAAATCAGTGTGTTGCCAGTATCTCATGATTACCTTAATTCCATTTCAATGGATCGATATGACCACATTTTGCTCTATTTGTATGTGTTTTATGTATTCATTATAACAGCAATCAAGACAAGCACAAAACTATTTATTGACAACACTGCTTGCTTTATAATTTTCATATTTCACATTATGGCACTACCAAATTACTTTGAAGCTGGTGTCTCAGGAAAAAAAAATTAAGAGGAAACACAATCCTCCTGGGTAAGAGATAGTGGGGCAGGGGAAAGTCAACTGCTGCTCAGATCAAGATGTATCCTGACAGATCAACTTGGTGAAACCCATTAATTAGCACATTTGGAAACAGTTGCTAAGTTAATTATTCCTTTTTCAGATGAAAGAAAGCTAATTTCTGGCATTTACATTGACAGTGATAAGCACTAATGTTTTTAGAGTTGACATCCCTCAAGATAAATGATATTTTGTAATGCACATCGGAACATTTTGGTGGGAAGCAAGTGAAATGAAGATTCTGGAATGCCATGAAATATCTCCAAGATTGGAATCCTTTCCATGGTTACTCCAAAGGAAATTCCACTGGACTACATGAGATTGGCATCTAAAAAAATCTATATAAGATTGGTTTGTAGAGTCTCAGAACCAAACTGTAGGTAGTAAACTCCATTTGTCACTCCTAACTGGGAAAAAAAGCAAGAAAATTTTATGTTATGCGTAACTAGCTCTCAGCTACATCTGTGAACTTCAGCACTCCAGGAATAGTTCAGCTGTTCATGAATCTGAATGAGACACGTCACAGGATGCAGCTGCGGAAAAAGGACTTCTCACTTGACTTCCCCACATTTCAGCCTATGCCAAAATGACCGTGTCATGTACACCTGTTTCTGGATTAATTGTAAAATGTATATCCTGCAATTCTTTCCCAAAGGGCATTCAAGGCAGCTTACCATTCAACTATTACAAATATAAGTATGTAATTGCAATAACATTGTTCATAAGGATACAGTCCAGTTAATGTAAAGCCTTTTTGGATTCTATTCACAGGAGACAATTCTATACTTAAGTCTTCAAATTCTATTTTCACTTATTTGTAAATAAAGCCCACTAAACAAAGTAAAATATAATATATTTTTAGACACTGAGAACTGTGAAATATTTTGTCTTCAATGGATGGAGGATACATCCATGCAGACAATACGGACCCTAAACCAAACCATAACAACCCAGGGCTAAAAAAGTATTCCCATAATCTACCTCTCTCAATCACTCCCTAATTTATTCTCTTTCCCTGTCTATACTATTCTTGTGCCCTACTACCTATGGTCGTGAGCGGTTGCATACACATTTCACTGCATTTTGTACCATGTATGACTGTGCATGTAATGAATAAAATTTGATTTGATTTGATATCTACTTTTATTGACAGGTAGGAATAAGGAAATTAAGTTGGGGGAAAGCAACCTTGTGTCAGCGTTCCAAGTAACAAGCCCAAAACAATAAAAAAACTGAGGCCCAGAGGTTCCTCAAAGTAAGAATTTATTAGGAATGTCATATCTGGGGAAAACCCAACTCTGAAGGATCTTGTCAGGGTTCCACACAACATCATCAATGTAATCAGAATTCCAGAGAAGCAGTCCAAAGAATAAGATTTTATTGAAAACATTGTACTGGTACGGTCTGTTGAAATCCCAAATCTAAAGCTTCCGGGA
>JAEANM010003426.1:9904-22419 GCA_017656035.1 Myanophis thanlyinensis
TATGTGAGAATATTTCTAAACTAGGACACACACCCCACCACCAATTCCTTTCAAACCACAAGGGGCACATCTGGAAGTCATCCGGCGGCCTTCCCGGGGATCCAATTTCCAAAAGCAGATTGCACATCTGGATACAATTGGGCTTAGTAGGGAGGAACAATGTGGAAAAGCCCCCCCCCACCGCCTTTGCAAGGGAGGACACCGGCTTTCCCCCAACTCTGGCACCCTCCCCTTTGCAGCCACTGGGAGCCAACCCTCCCCGAACACAGTTGGACTTCATGACTGAGCTACCCCAGGAACTCAACCTGTCTGGAGGGCGACGGCTTGGGAGGAGGAAAGAAGATGGGTTTCTGGGGAGCCCTTCCTGGAGCTCCTTCGGAGGCGCTGAACAAATCCCCCCCAAAGACTGTCTGGAAAGCCTTATTGACAGGTTCTGCGTAGAAGGTGTCAGAGCATTAAGAGCCTCGGTGGCGCGGTGGTGAGAGTGCAGTACTGCAGGCGACCTCTGTTGACTGCCTGCAATTTAGCAGTTCAAATCCCACCAGGCTCAAGGTTGACACAGCCTTCCATCCTTCTGAGGTGGGTTAAAACGAGGAGCCAAACTGATGCTGTAAACTGCTCAGCGGGGGCTGTAAAGCACTAGAACGATGAACTATATAAGTTCTAAGTGCTATTGCTATCCACCCACCTCCTGCCCCAAGCCCAGGAGCTGAAAATCTACTCAGGATGACCCCCCCCCACTCCCCAATTCTGCCAAGCAGCCCAGAAGGGGGAAGACTTTGCTCAGTGTCTGCTTCTCGGCAACTAGTGGACACCTTTCTGTGTCCAGGACCTCAGAGCCCTCCTGGTGCTCCCAACTCAGCTGGGACAATAATGTGGCCCCTACTTTTGTCCTCACCCACCCTTTAATTCAAAACAGAATAGCTCACAAGAAGTAAACTGAGAGACAGATCAGTTGTGTAGGGCTTCGGACCAGGTCTGACCCCGAATGGGGGCCTGGCAGGGACCCCAGCAGATCCTGGGCCCCGAAGCCAGAAGGGCAGCTCACAAATCCCAGGGAGACCCCCCCCAGTCCCATTTCCCCCCTTCGAGGGGGCCAACTTACATACGCATCGAAACCAAAAGCTTTCCCCAACCTGTTCATTTGGAAGTGCACGTAAGACAAAGATAATCATAAGGTTTAAAAAATTCCATGCGTTTCCCACCCCCTCCCGCCCACCCAAACCCCACCCACCCCCCAAAATTCCAGTGTTCTGCAAGGTTGTAAAAATAATTTCCTTTAAAAAAAAAAAAAAAAAAAGACTGCGTGTCCCGTGTGTCCGTGGCGAGGCCGGGCGTCGGTTAACGCAACGAAGCGGCTCTTCTCTTTGGAAAAGTGGCAAAAGACTTCCACAAGCTGGCTCAGAGGTCTTCAGGAAGGAAGGATTAGTGCACCGACGTACCCTCTCCGTCCACGGGAGAGGCGGTGGGAAAGTTTCCGTGTGGCGTGTGGATGCCACGCAAAGGGATCATCCCGGATCTTCCCTTTGCAGCTAAGAGCGAAGGAATGGGTGGACCAGGGAACCCTGAAAGGGGCAACTTCCCTTTTGTTCTTTAAGATGGAAGAAGTGGAGAACGGGGCGATCTTGAGTGGGCGCTCCCTTTGGTGTTTTTTTTTTTCCTGTGGGGAGAAAAACTCACCAAACCTCACATTTCTGCTGTGGGTTCATAGGCGAGCCAGGCCTGCACTGGAAATGCTTGGCGAAGGCCCAGGAATTAGAGACGGTTCCGATGACTCGGAAGCGGGACGGACTGTGGGGATCCGTGATGAGTCCTTCGTGGGAGCTCTCCGGGGTACGGACGGAACACCACACCTGGGGGAAAGCGAGGGGCAAGAGACGGACTCAGTGTGGCCAACTGAGGGGTGGGGGTGAGGCTGAGAGAAGGAGAGAAGGGCTGTGAGCTCCCACCTGAGCAAAGGCAACGAAGAAAAGCTGGTCGTTGGTGAGGCCAAGGGCTGGCAGAGACGCCTCCTCCCCATTCTTCTTCACCCAGTTCCGATAGGCCTGCGGGCGAGGAAAGGGCAGAGTGAGCCGTACCATCCATGGAGCCGGGTTGGGGCTCCCCACGGAGGAGGGCTGTCCCCCTCAACTCACCCGATAGGCGGCCTTCAGCCCCCCGTTGTCCGCAATGTTCTCCCCCAGAGTGTGCCTGCCGTTCACGGCTTCTCCGTTCACGGAGTAGTTGCCGTACTGCTCCACCAGGCACTGGGTGTGCTGCTTGAAGGCCTCCACCGAGGAGTTCTTCCACCAGGAACGGAGGTTGCCATCCTTGTCGTACTCGCGTCCTGCCAGGTCCCGGGGAGGGGAAACACCAACAAAGCCTGGTCTTGAAATTTGCCAGGAGAGGAGAACCAGGCCTATACCAAAGTTGCCTGGAAAGATTTGCTACCCGGGGATCCTATTTATCCACCGGAGGGGAACCGGTGGGCCCGCTTCTCACCGAAGGAGCCTCGCGCGCTCACCTTGGTCATCAAAGGCGTGCGTCAGCTCATGGCCCACCACGACGCCGAGCCCCCCAAAATTGACAGCCCTGTAAAAAGAAACCAGAAGACAGAAGGGCTCCATTGTACCATGTCCTCCTGGCTGCATCTCACCTGTCTAAAACCTCAGGAGCCGACTGACAAGATATTACCATGGGGGAGGGAAGGATTGAAGTGAAGAAAGGAGAGAAAACACCTGATTGGATATTTACAGATAAACCAGGGGATGGCCAGGGATGGAGAAGGAGCTTTCCTTTGTGTTGTTTGCACGGGAAAACCTCCAATTCAGTGTACAACTATCCCTATAACTATTTAAGCTTCGGTAAAGTATATTGTTGGCAAAATCAAATGGCCAGGAGTCTTTCTTTGCTAGGTGACTGAGTGTGCCACCTGCGACGTGTGTCTTTTGCCCCGTCAAAATCATTTTGGGTTTTTTTTTTTCATTTCGACATGGTTCAGTCCCCCCTTTTCCACCATCTTCCCACCCCTCCCACCACCACCACCACCACCCCGATGCCGGGAGGCAGGAGGACGCGAGGGCTTCGTACGTGGGGTAATTCCGTGTGTAGAACGGAGACTGCAGAATTCCCGCCGGGAGGATGACCTCGTTCTTGGTGGGGGAGTAGTAAGCATTCACGGTCGGCGGGGTCATGCTCCACCTGGGGAAGATGAAAAAGCAAGAGGCGTCATCGGGACCAAGGGTTTACCTCTCCTCAATTCCTGGATCTTTTGCATTTTGGGAAAAATGCGGAGAAGAGCAACCAAGATGATTCAAGGCCTGGAGACTAAAACATATACGGAGAACGGGGTCAACTTATTTTCCAAAGCACCAGAAGGCAGGGCAAGAAATAATGGATGGAAACTAATCAAGGAAAGAAGCAACCTGGGATTAAGGAGAAACTTCCTAACAGTGAGAAAGATTAACCAGTGGAACAGACATTGTGGGGGCTCCATCACTGGAGGTTTTTAAGAGAAGACCGGACAGCCACTTGTCTGAGAAATGAGACAGGGTCTCCTCCTGCCCTCTCCAAGGGGTTGGACTAGAAAACCTTCCAGGTCCCTTCCAGCTCTAGTCTGATCAATCTATCCCAAGAGGGCAGTTCTCGGGTGATTCCTACTCACTGGTCGCGGTTGGGAGGCTTGTGAAGCTGGTCAGCGGCCACCCGGGTGGAGAAGTTGGAGAACTGCATGACGTTCTCGTAGTAGAGGTCAGACATGGGGTCGTACTGCCAAGAGGGAGAGAGGCTCATCGGATCCAGATGCCCACACCCAAGAGGGCTCCATGGAGCCGGTGCGTGGCCCCCCCCCCCTGGGCAGGCGTGCCACTCACGTCATGGAAGACTTTGTCCAACTCTTTGGGGTCCAGAATGAACTTTGGGTAGCCGATCATGTCGTAGATGGCATCGGCCTTCTCTCTGGCTAACCGCCTGGTTTCCTCATCCATCCACCGGAGGCCGGCCAGGCTTTCCTCCAGCGCCCTTTTAATCTCCAGGATCATCTCCTCAGTCTGTAGGGAGGGGAGCGAGGGAGGCTAGCTGGCGGCCCTTCTTCTGGCAGTGTGGGGTACCACCCCAGGGCAGAAGAGAGGCAACCCGCTGAAGCTGGAGGAGGAGCACGGCTGCTCTAGGAAGGAGGAGGTCTCCTCTCTCTGCTCCTGGATGGGGAACCCCCAACCTGCTCCGGGGGGACTTTAAGAGGAACCCCAAGAGGTGGGAACCCAGAGGCCCTCCTTCCCTCCCCCCACAACCCTCCTCCTAAGAGCCCCACAAAATTGAGAGGCAGCTCCCATGGCTCAAAAGCCACGCTGGGGGGAGAAGGAAAGGCACGCTTACGACGGCCCGGTTATCTTCGGCAAAGGTGGCTCGGACGAACATGGCACCCAAGACGAAACCCAGGCTGTTATCTGTGTCGCTGATGCAATGTTTCCAACGGGGCACGCACGTCTGCAAGGAGAAAGGGGTTCAACTGGCACCAGCTCGCGCCTCTGGAAGGATGGCCCCGTCGCTCGGCCCCGGGCCAAATTCCTTCCCTCGGGTTGGAATTGCCACTTTTGAGTTCGGACGGCGGAGGAAAAGTGGGAGCGCGTAGCCGGCCGGCGGCCCCAAAGGATGCCGGGCGCCAGCCAAGGCAGGGGAAAGGCCTTCCGATCCAAGGTAGCCGAGAGGCAGGTGGGCGTGGCACTGCAAGGCTGGCGGCTGGCAGCAGAGGGCGCTCCAGGGCAGCCAGTCCCGAGAAGCATGTCGGAAAAGCCCGGGAGATTTTTTTCCCTCCCGTCCAATGGGATTCTTCCCTTCCCCCCCCCCCCACCAAAAAAAACCTGGCCACCCCATCCTGCGTCCTTCCTCTGCACCCACCTTCTTCGATCCATACATGACTTCCAAGAACTTCTCCTCCGCGTCGCGGAACCGCTGGTCCAAGAAACTCGCTCCTTTCCTCACCAGGTACCAAATCATGTAGTTATGCAACACCCTGGCCGGCAGTCAAAAGAGAAGGGCTGAAGAAGGGAGGGTGTTCAGGGGGGGGGGGGAAGGGGGAGGCTTTCTTCTGCCCCGGCCAGGACCACCCAAAAGCCCTCTGCTTCACACCACTTCACTCCACATCACTACCCACACACACCACTAGCAAAGTTTCTGCCTCTCCCTCACCTCTTGTCCGTGTTCAGGATGAGCAGGGAGACACGATGGAGATACTCCTTGGCGTAAACCACGACGGGCTCCGATTCGTTGATCTCCACCGGGTCGAAGAATTCCTTGAGCAAGGGCATCCAGTCGATGGCCGGGGCCAGGTCCTTCCAGGGGACAGAAAAGAAGAGTGGAGGAGTCAGATCTCCAATCTTCCTGCCTTCCGTCCCGTCGCCGACTTGGGAACGTACAGCTGCCAGAGAACCTGGCAACGCCAGACGATCATCCTGGCTTCCCAAGAGGCTCAGGGACGCCGGATTTGGCTTTTATTTCTGTTGAAGCCTCTTCTGGGACGAGAAGAAACGTAGCCAGGGGATGCGTCCGCATCCTCATCTGAAAGTGCTTGGCACATTTTTCCACCCAAAGGAACGGGTGCTGGGATGCCCCCCCCCCCCGACCTTCACCCCTTCCCAAGGAGGCCAATCGGATGTAGAGTTGACAGCAGAGCCCCCCTAACCTTCCCACTCCCCCCACCCCCGGCCTGCCCTCCTCACCCTGAGCTCCCCAGCCGTAATTTTGTAGTAAATCACTTCTTCGTCTCGCAGCTTCTCCTGCGGGGTGGTGACGTTGGCCAGGGTGATCTCGAAGTCCAGGATTTCCTGCATCTGCGGCCGGATTGTGGCTTCCTCGTGCCCGGTGACCAGCATGCCAAGCCGGACCATGAAATCCAGATACGCCGCCAGCACCTGCGGGGACCAAGGAAAGAGACGTGGCTCCACATCGGCTCACACCCGTATCAAAAGAGAGCCTGCGATTGGGCAGGGCAGCCGTGCCAACGACGCCTTGGGTAGTTCTTCGTGGCCATGCCACCCTCATGCAGGTGACACAGGGCACCGTCTGGAAGGAAGGGAGGCTGTGCCTGTCAAGGGAGGATGCTGACTCGCTCACTTTCTCGTTCTGGGTTTTGTTGAGGTAGTACTCTCTGGATGGCAGTCCCAGCCCCGACTGGTCGATCTGGAAGAGAAGGAGCAGCAAGAGAGAGGGGTGACCATGGGCATAGGGGGCAGAGCAGAGCGGGAGGGCTGGCAGGCAGGTGTATTCGGGGAGGGTCCGCTACCTGGATGATGTTGCTGCTGGAATTCTTGGAGTCCACGCTGACGGAGATGGAGAAGAAGGGACTCATGTGGTACTGGGTCATCAGAGCCAGCAGCGTGTGGTTGAAGCTGTCCTCTCCCGAGGGGGCGCTGATATTCCAACCTCCAAGCTGGTAGGGGGGGGAAGAGAAAGAGAGAGACACACGCCCCCTCGGGGTCAAGAGTAGGAGAGCCAAAGGGGCCCAGGCCCCACCCAGACTGGCTTTCGTGTCGTCCCGACTGAAAATCTCAAAAAGAGCATCGATTGCAACGTTGTTTTCGTGCTCAGGATTTGATTTAGCCCTGGCTTCTGACTACACTACCCATCACTCTGAATCAGACCCAACCCCGGCTGGGAGTTCTGGGAGCTGAAGTCCAAGGCATCCAGGATGCGGAACGGAGGAGGCCCGGGAGCCCCTATTTATTCCCACGAGGGCTTTGGCCGCCGGAGCGCTTTGAAAGTGGAGGCAGAGAGAGTCTGGCGGCTCCTGCCAAGGGAGGCCCTTTGCTCCCAAGACCCATCCGGGTTACCTTCTGGATCTGATCCACCAGCGGTTTGGCCTGCAGCTCCTCGATTCGGCTCTCGTTCATGCAGGACTGGTAATAACGCTGCACTTTGTGCTCGGCCTCGCTCAACGCCGAGGTGGCCGTGGTGTTCTCTGCAGAGAGGAGAGACCAGTGAAGACTCCAGCCCCCCCCCCCTGCACCCCACAGCCCGTCTCCCACTGGATTAAAAGGGACCCACGGGACTGCTCCTTGCACCCACTTTTCACCCCACGCTCCCAACATCTGAGCTCCGTTTGGGGCTCAGTTGGGGACAACAGTCACTCCTTCCCAGGGAGGCCTCCCTCAGGAGGGGGTGGTCTCGTCCCCTCTATGGGGTGTACAGAAGAGACCCCCAAAGAAGCCTAGACTTGGCTGTGCAGGCTTTGCTTGGGTTTTGCTGTCGGAGACAACCAGTCACTTCTCTGAAACATCTGTCTGGGGGGGAAGGGGAGCGCTTCAAAAGCCCAGACAGACAGACAGACAGACAAGGCAGGTGCAGGTTGGGGCCGGATAAAGGAAGATAAGGGTCTGTAGCTATGGAAACCCCCTCTCCCCCCCTCCAGTCTGCACCCCTCTTCACAACCCAGGAATATTTAATCAGGAAAATTCCTCTTTCCGCACATGGATGCGTGGGGGGGGGGGGGGGAGGAAAGGACCATTCCTGGGAAATTGCAAGAGGCCCAGTCATGGAAAAAAATGAAGTGGGAGAGAGAAAAGCCGCAGAAAAAGGAGAAACAGACACACAGACACACATAAAATTCTTCAGGGGTTTCTGTCCTTCTCTAATGCAGCATTGTTGCAAAAGTTGTGCTCTGCAAGGACCAACGCACACACACCCAGCCAGGGAGAACGAAACCCTCCCTCTCCCAGGCTCCAAGGAGGGGTAATCGGGAACCCCCTAGCCCCTCTCTTTTTAGCCCAAGACTGGGGGCTCCTTTTTCAGTCCCCCAAAAGCAGGGAAAGGCAGAGCAGGAGCATCTTTGCGAGCCCCTCCCGCGGCAGAGGGGCACATCCCCAGCTGCGACGGATTCCCCCCCCCCCATCAAACCCACCCAGGAGGCTCTTGAGGGCCGCCTGGTTGTGTTCCCAAAGCTTGGTGAAGGTCCCCCAGCGGGAGTGACCGTCCGGGATGGGGTTGCTCTTGATCCATCCGCCGCAAGCATAGCGGAAGAAGTCCTCGCAGGGGTCCACCCTTTGATCCAGCGAGCTCAGGATGGAGCTGGTGACCGAGATGCAGGCCTGGGTCAGGCAGGGCTCTGAAGGGAGGAAGAGGAGGCTACGGTCACCGCAGGCAGGGGCTGGCCGGGGGGGGGGGGTGGAAGGAGGGGAGACCCGCACGAAGCGGACAGACGGCTAGCAGACTCACGCGTCTGGTACTGGAAGAGCAGGACGGACAGACAGGCCAACAGACCCAAGGACAGGATCACCGTCAGGATCAGGAGGCGCTTCTCCGACTGCGGCCGCTGCGCCCAGCAGCCCTTCCTGGCCCCTGGCCCGCGGAAGTTCACCTGGGAGAGGAAGGAAGGAGGGAGATTCAGGCTCTCCGAGGCAGAGAAGCAGCAGCGGCCCCCTCTTGCCATGGGGGCACAGAGACGTGGCCGAGCCTTCCCTATCTCCTTGCCAGCTGAAGCATCCAGAGTCCTTGGCCAGACCTCAGAAAGACAGCCATAGCACTTATTAGATGCCACTCCGCAATGATTTTACAGCCCTGTTTACAGGACCAGCCTCTTGCCCTCCAACAATCTGGCTTCTCATTTGACCCACCTCGGAAGGACAGGCGGAAGGGCTGAGTCAACCTCCAGCCTGGTGGGATTCGAACTGCCGAACCGCAGGCAGCCGGCAGTCAGCAGAAGCAGCCTGCAGTACCGCACTCTGACCACTGCGCCACCGAGGCTCTTAAGATGGCAATGCACCCACCCTACCGCCCTTCTCAGGGCTGCAAGAGAGGCAAAGCAGGTGCTTCAACCGACGTTAAGAGCACAACCACTCCGAAGCAGGCCCTGCGCTCGGCTGGGTGCCGGTGGCCACTTCTTGCCTTGGCTAAAAGCAGGAAAACCTCCCTTTCCAAGGAAAGAGGGCAAGTGGATCTAGAACAGCTACGGAGGGGGCAACGAGAGTGGGGGTGGACAACAGCCCAGAGCAGAGACCGCCAAGGAAGGCCCCACGCAAGGGAAGACCCTCAACCCTTGTGCTGAAGGGAAGGCAGATGTCCTGGCTTCAGCAGGGCGCATCGGACGGTGCTGGGATGACGGCCGAGGCTGCTCGGCCACGCCACTTTTCACCTTCCGAAGCTGTCCGCAGCCTCTGAAGTCACAAGGGGGGGTGGGTGGGGGGCGTTCAAATCAACGAGAAGAGAGAAACAGCCTTTCCAGAATATGTGGCACAAAGGGCCCCACCAGGCTGAACTGGGAAGCCCGGAATAAGGGGGCTGGCCGGCCGGCTGCTTGCTGCCTTCTGGGCTTGACCTCAGGAAGCCCCCCCCGGCATTCCCCCAGCCAGCAATGGTGAACCTCTCCTCCTCTTCCTGCAAGGCAGGGGAGCCAGAGGATGGCTTCCCCAGCAGGCAGGCGGACCCCCTCCCCTTTTCTGGCGCAGGGTGGGAGGGAAGGAGGGAGGGGCAGGAGGGTGGGGCCACTCCTGCTCTGCCTTGGCCAGAGCTCTTGGGTCAAAGGAGGAGGTGACCGGCTTTCTTCTCTGCCTTCTCACCAGGAAGGGAGGGGGCCAGAGAGCTGGGGGGGAGGGATTTTTCCGCAGAGGAATTCCGACTTCCACCAAAATGGCCTGCGGTGCCATGTTTGGCAAGGGAAGGAAAGCAAGGAGCTAAGGAACAGGGAATGAATGAATGTCCTGGGCACAACAAGAGGTCACCTCCTGAGTTGACCCTTTCTCTACCTGTTGCCCCCCCCCACTCACCCCAAGAGGCAGGGGTCAGCCCCGGGCTGATTGGAGGCTAGTCTGGGCAAGGCAAAGATTGGGGGGTTGGGAATGCCAAAGACCATCCAGGAGGTCCCAACCAGGGAAGGCAGAAGTCAACCCTCCATCTCACAGCCATGCCCGGGGGCAGCACCCCCGAATCCCTGGGCTTCACATCCTCCCTGGGGCCTCGGTGGAGGTTGACATCACCGGGTTTGCTGTAAAGTGAAGCAGAGGGCTGTCCGCCCACTGCCCTTCGCCACAGGTGCCCCCCTTCCTGGGCATCAAGGGAAGAAAGCTAGCCCAAGAGGAAGCAGGGCAGCATTTATCTCCCCCCCCATTCCTTTCTGCTAGGGGAATCGACCCCTCCCCCCCCCCATGGCTCCTGAGATCTGGCGGAAGACTGGGCAGTTTGGCCAAAGTGCCGGAACAACGGCCGAGTCGAGCCGGTCCTTCCCATGAGTCTCTCAACAGCCCTACAGCGGATTGGACAATGCTGGGAGGGGGGGGGCGTTTCAGGGGTCTTTAAGGAAGAGAGGCTGAGTCCTAAGATACCATCTGTTGGAGGGGGGGGGCTACCCTCCCTCCTCTTCTCACCTGGATCCCATTGGGGTAGATCTCTCCCTCCAGGGAGTCGACCAGCTCTTCTTCGTCCAAGGTGGCCCGTTTGTAGGTGGACATCTGAAAAGCAACGGGAAGAAAGAGGCTCTCAGCACACCTGTGCCCCACACCTGTCTCTGCTGCCCCACCTGGAGGTGCCTACTCCCACCCACAAAGCAGCCAGCCCTCCCCAAAAGGGAGAATTTGTTCAGTATGCAATTCCCTCCTAGCCTCAGTTTCCCTTCTCCCCTGCCATGCCACGCCCGCCCCCTTCCTCCCCCCTTCCCCATGCAGCTCAGACCTCCCTCCTCCGGCTGTAGAGGGACCGATCGCCTTTGGGCAAAGAAAGGCCGGCAAAAGAATGCCAAAACAGGAAGCCCATCCAGGCAGGCGGATACCGGGGATTGGTTGGGTTTTTTTCTTTTTTGTTTTTTTTTTGTGCAAAGCCGCATTCCTTGCCGCGCAGAGGCGCTTCCTGGAAAGCCAGCCCCACAACTCCTGGCCCTCCCCGCCCGCCCGCCCACTGGAGATGCCCCGTTGTCTGGAGAACGGAGGCCCCGGCCTGCCTCTCGGCGCCAACCCGGCGGACACGTGGCTGCCCGATGCTCAAGCAGAACCAGAGCTGACCCCCCCCTTCTCCCACCTCCGCCCCTCCAAGGTTGCCCAGCCTTGAGCCGGCACTGCCCCACCGCACCTTTCCAGACTCCACAGCTCCGGTTAAGGCTCAGGATTTGCGGCTTCCCCATTGAGCCAATATTCTCCCTGGGGGTCCAAGGGAAGTGGCTGGGGAGCACCTCTAGGGAAGCCCCCTCCCCTCCCTCCATCCCCTTGGCTCCTGGCACAGCATCTGGCGGGCTTATCTGTCCCGCTCGGCTTCCTGTTCCAGGGCCGGTGGCGCCTGGGCTGGTACAAAGGCTCCAAGGCCAGAGTCTTGGGTGACACCATCGCCTAGCGTGCGTCTCTCCTTGGACCTTCAGCCCAGCCCCAAGCGCCAGCCCGGACCTTCCCCAGATACATATTCTGGAGGGGGGGTGTCCCCCAAGGCGGCTGGCAAACATCAATAGCAATTCCACAAAAGCAAACCAGAAGCCTCCTTGCTCAGGGGCAGTCTACCTCGCAGTGCCCCAGGGAGGCATCTCGGAGGAACCTACAAGGAATCACAGCCGTCTGTTTCCCTGTGATCTGCTCAGAGATCCCAGCCGGCTCAGGGCCAGCAGAAACCAGCCTGGGGGAATCGCAGGCCGAAATTCTCCCGGGAAAGGCTGGCTAGAGACAAGATCTCCTTCCCATGAGATTAAGCCCTTGGGGGGGGGGTCTTTCCTCAGCCCCCCCACCCCACCCCAGCTGCTGGGAAGCAGCGCCTCCTTGTCCTGCCCCGTGTGCCAGGAGCTTCCTGGCATCAGCGGGGGGGGTCCTGTTTGGCTCCGCCGGGGTTGCGAAACAGGCCCCCCCCCTCTGCCCCGGCAGCCGGCACTTCCCAGGAAAAGCTCACACAAAGCTTGTTTACCGAAAAGCCTTGCCAATCCCTGCCCTGCCACTTCCGGATGGGCTAGCTGGCTGGCCGGCCGGCAGGCAGGCCGCACCAAGGCAGGCCCCCCCCCGTCCCAGCTCTTCTTTGCAAGGCGACGCCCTCCTCTCCCACCCACCCGCCCGCCCACCCACCCAAAGCGCTGCCTGTTCAGCCGCCGGGTCCGAAGTTTGGGTCGGCTAAACTGGCAAATTCACCAGGAGGGAAATCAAGGCGGAAAATCGGTCCTGTCTGGTCCAGCCGATCCGAGAGGAGGGAAGCTGAGCAGAGCAGGGGATTGAGGGGATGAGAAGAAGGGGGGGGGAGGGGGGGGCAGAGATCCAGGGATGACTTCCAGGCCAAGCAACAAGGCTCCCTTCAATTCAAGGGGGAGGGAGGGGTGCTTTGTGCTGGAGGAAGAGGAGGATGAGGAGGAAGAGGAAGGGGGATGCCTCTTTGCCCCCTGACCTTATTCAAGGCAGACACAAACACTCGTTTGCTGGTCGCCCCCCCCCCCACCAGCCGGTGGGATCTTCTTACAGGGTAAACAAGCAAGGAATGTTGGTGGGGGGGGTGCACCTGACTGCAACCTAAGCAAACGTCAAGGAAGGGCCCCCACCATGGAGAGGAGAGGGCCTTCCCATCACACACACACACACACACAGAGAGAGAGA